>JAZGTI010000309.1:0-71790 GCA_036877585.1 Botia kubotai | reverse complement strand
TTCTGTAAGTCTTACAGGAAAGAGCAATAGCTTCTGTTATCCAATGGAAAAGACACTTGGTGACAATATCTGTTAATATCACCAGAATTTACTTAGCGATCTCATTTATTTACATTATAAGTAAAATATATAATGTAATGATAACTTGCATTTTTAAAATGGGGCGGTCCTGCTGTGGTGTTCCTTAGGAACTTCCTGTGTGGTATTAAAGAGTGCTCTGAAGGGAGGGTGGGATCTTACGCTTTTAAAGCTAGCTGCCTATTGCTAGTCTTTTTCAAAATTGCTGCTTCTGACTTTAATTGCGTTATTGTGTTGGGCTGGTACTTAATGTCCAATTTAAAGTCACCAGCAGCAAGCAAAGTGAAATTGAACTGCAGACTCCATAGATCCAGTGCAACTCTGATGGGTCCAAAATTGACATCAGCCCCAGAGAAAACACAGCAGAATCAGCTAGCACTGAAGAGAAGCTATAACCATCAGTATCTTATCCAGGACTGGAAGGTTAGATTAGACTAGACCTGTAGTTATGTGGCCAAGAACAACCAAGAAAATCATTGACCAGGACAGCAGGCCACTGATATGTTGATCCAACATCACATTGTTGTATACATTGTATGGCTAAAAATAAGAGATATGCCCTAAATTGACTTAACAGGAGTAGCTGATAGCAATTAAGTGCATGCATTCACTAATGTAAGTATGCATTACAATGCTTGTAAGTATGCATTAATGCAAGTATGCATGAAAATTTGTGGAAAAAATGTCACTGTAAACTATATAAACTATATACCTTAAATATAGTTATAACTTTAAATTTATGCATTATGGTAGACCCTTTTGTCCAAAGTCAGTACATATGGGATTTGCTTTTTTTCTCCTTCCATATAGGTTTGAATGTACCTGCACAGATATAGCTACTAGCTACTTTTTATGTCGTCTTACTAATTTGATGTTTGTATTAGATCGGTTGTTTGCTTGAGGGAACGCAAACTTTATAGAGACTAAAATATCATTGAAACCAAATGATAAGCATTTTATTTTCTACAAACCTAAATGTGTTGCATGGTTTTAATATTAATATACTATATATAATATAGACCTATCTATTGTGTGCAATATGTTATATTAACATAGTACACTTTGTCTGGTGGGGGGGAGGGGGGGTTCGGTTGGGTCAGGATGAGTGGGAGGGCACAGAAGAATGTTTATTGTTTGGAGGAGTGAGCCACTGTAAAACGTTTTGAGAAACACTGTAATAGACAAATAACTCCTACAACAGAACCAAACATGAATTTTGTGCCTATGATGTTTTCAAATAAAAGTTCAGAAACACTACAGGGCGCCATAGTCACAAAATGTGTCAACAAACAATAAATATACCAAGAACAAGACACATGCATTTTAACTTAATGGCTTGTTGTAGGCCTACTAATCAATGGGGGTTAATGTTTAGTGAGACCATGTGCCAACCGCAGTTGTTATAAAGTCCTCCAGAAACCTAGATACCCCTTTTGCCCTATCCCAACAGCATGTATAGTTGCTCGCTCTCAATGTGAAGACACAGCTCAAACTGAACTGGACATGTGAGTTATACAGTATATACACTGTGATGTAATCATATTGTAACGCTTGTGTTTGGTTTCTGTCTGTTTTTCTGTCAGAACTGCCCCTGACAGGCTACAAGAGGATTAAAAAAACTTGTATTTACTGAAGAGATTTACTGAAACCTTTTATTGTACATAAAGAAATATGATGTACATGTGAATCTGTCTTTTAATATGTATTACAGATTTTATTTTTTAACTCATTTGCATCCTGTCACCTCTGCAGAGTGTGCACTGTGATTTTTGACCTGTTCACTATGACAGTTGAAGGCAGACCAGGCGGATTCAGTGAGCCAGTACCAATGGAGTTTTCAGATGTCAATCAAAAACAAAAGTCTCAAGCTAAGTGCTGTTCTCCAAATCTAAAGGCAAGACTTTTCTTGGTTGTATACACTAATTAATAAACACTAATACTGACATTTATATGTTTGCTTCACTGAGAACATGCACTAAATGTGTCTTGTTTTCCCAGCAAGATTTAAGAATGTTGTGTTTTGCAATTAAAACAATTAATTGGACTAAATGTCCTGATACAGTTTAGAATAATTTTTAAAAATATTTTTAGAGTACTAAAATTTTATTTTATTTTCAGGTTTATATTAGATTTAGATTCCCAATTTCCAATGTGGATATTGACTTTTGGACTGCATTATATAAAGTACATAGCAGGGCTGGTCGGTCTTGTTTAGTTAACCCCTTTCTGAGTTCACGTGTCTCAACAACATAGAAATACCAAAAAACATTTTCTGTTTAGGTCAGATTTAGTTCAAGTGAGTATTTTTAACAGTGTGTTTGAAATTGCTTTGCTTTGTATGGAACTAAAGCAACAGTTCACCCAAAAATCTCTCAGCTTTCTTTCATTGAACAGATATGAGAGATGTTTTGAAAAATTGCTGCCCTTTTTAACAATGGGAACCCTTCCAGAAAATAAAACAATGAGCTTTTAAATCATTTGAATAACATTGTTAAACTTGCATGACACTTTTTTGTAAATAATTTCAGTCTGTTTTTTACAGGTATGAAGACATTGAAATGTATGTAGATGAATATGAGTGTTGTAGACTGATTTTACAGTACTTTTATTGAACAATCGTGTCTTTTATGGAGCTTGATATCTCCGAGTCACAGTATGTTTTGATTGTAAAAATTATTTAAAAATCTGTTGGGTTTTTCTTTCTTCTGGCCTCTTTTGTAAAGATCTTTATTGGAGTTCTTGCCTTCTCTTTTTTCACCAAATCCCTAACGGGGAGTTACACCAAAAGCACCATCACTCAGATTGAGAGAAGGTTCGATATCTCAAGCTCCACTGTTGGCGTCATCGATGGAAGCTTTGAAATGGGTGAGTTAAGGTATGTGAAGGTTAAGTGAGAAATGAATGCATCGTCCATTAGATGAGCACTTATATGAATGAGTCAGAGCACTGATACTGTAATGTGACTGAATTAGTTGTCTAACTTTATAGCACAATTGAAGTGTACAGACTAACTCTTGATTGATGGTAGGTTGTAGCACTTGTTGAGTTAGCTCCAATTCGTTATTGTACTATAAAGCAACAAATTACATTGCTTGCAGGTAATCTGTTGGTCATTACTGTTGTAAGCTACTTTGGGGCTAAGTTTCACAGACCCAAAATCATTGGAGCAGGAGCGCTGCTGATGGCTGCTGGCACACTGTTAATGGCTCTGCCTCACTTCCTGATGGGCCGGTGAGTAACGCCATCAATCGCTAACTGTTTGGACAAACAGACACACTTTAAAATGTTTTAATGACAAAACAAAACATTTATTTTAAAGAAAGACAGCATCTGAAAGAAATTTGGGGGACATTTTATTTTCTTACAGTGTCTGTTAGATATGTTACTTACTATAGTAATAGCAGTAAATTAACCTTAGCTGTACATTAACCTTAACCCTATAGTAAGTACATGTTGTTAATTAATATTACTTAATACTGCAATGTATAATTAGACCGTAAGAAAGACACCTTAAAATAAGGTGTAACCAAAATAAGGGGGCCACTGCATAACAATCATCCAATTTATCTCTCAGAAAACAGCATATTTTTCATAGTAAACAAAGTAAATGGCTGTTAGAAAATGTTCATTTTCCTGAAAGTTAGCACTGGTAAACTGACTGTTTCAAACCACTGAAACAACCACCAATTGTCACACATGTTTGTTCTTTAATTTCAATGTTTTGGGGCCTGTCTGTCTTAAACTGATCACAGGCTTTGGTTATTTAGGGTCATATCCACATACACAAAAAAACACTGAAAAAACACTGAGTTTTCACTGTATGTATCTATTTTTTCTAATAGGTACAAATATGAGACAGTTGCCACCCACACTAATGATGCTGATAATATTACAGTGAGCTCTCTCTGCTCACCTAACACCCAGAATCCCTTTCAACAGCCTGTTTCTGGTAATATGTGTGTGTCAGAAATGTATGTGGGTGTAACTGTGCTTATGTTTCAATTTTAAATTGCCCTCTGCAGTAAAATAAAAGTGCACACTGTGTGGGTTGCATAGGGTGTCAAAAGGGGGAAGAGGAAGGCTCGCCCATGTGGATTATTCTACTGGTGGCGAATATTATCCGTGGCATCGGGGAAGCCACCCTTGTCCCACTGGGAATATCATTCATAGATGACTATGCACACCCAGAAAACTCTGCTTTTTACATTGGTGAGAAAAGTATTGTTTAGTTTAAATCACAGCAGATTCATTGTCATATTTATTATGTGATTTTTTGACGTATGTTTTAAAAACATGGGCATTCCGTTAGGGTGTCTGCACACTGTTGGAGTGATCGGGCCACTGTTTGGTTACTTGCTTGGTTCTCTCTGTGCTAGTCTTTATGTGGACATAGGCCTAGTAAATCAAGGTGAGTTTGGGTGGGTTATAGAGTCGGTTATTTAAATGAAATGAATATAATGCCAAAGGGATAGTTCAACCAAAAAATCTAACTAATGCATGAAATCGAATGTAATGTGAAAGAGTACCAAAATGTACCATGAGGTTACCATGTTTGTTCGGTTATGTACCCATTATAGTACCACAAATTATTAGGTATTGTGCTATATATCAAAGTATCATGGTATTGCTATATTACACCGCCATTGTACCGTGGTACTGTAACATTATGTAGAGAAGACTATTACTACACTACTATATTTTTGAATTTACACATGAAATAATTACATTTCATAAATATAAATTGTTTGTATATGTATATTTTTCTCTTATCACCAGAGAGTGTGACCATCACCCATCAGGACTCACGGTGGGTTGGGGCCTGGTGGCTGGGTTATGTAGTTGCAGGAAGTCTGACTCTTCTTGCTGCTTTGCCTTTCTGGTTCCTTCCTCGGGCTCTGCCTGAAACCCCAGAGACCCCTGAGCAAGACCATCCCTTAAACCAGCATCAGCATACACCCACCATTACAGAGATAGCCAAAGGTACAGTACAATATGTTAACCTTACACAGATAAATTTGGTCTAACTAAATTTGAATTAGTTGAGTTTACACATACAGTAGAAAATTGAGTTAAATTATATTGGCTAAATATAGATGCATAGTCAAACACAATGAATTCAGTGCATATGTTTTCACCTTTTAGTTATAAAACTAAATAAGATCTGCTACAACCAATTAACTTTAGTCACATAATTAGTTGACCTGTGTTCAGTCAAAGTAAAATGGCACCGGCCACATGATGAAAAACCTGTATTAAAGGGACTTAATACATATGGGATAATAATGCACAGCCACAGACAAAAACAAGTCTGCAATAGCGGCCTCTAGAGGCTGACAAAGTTCCAACTCGTGACAGACGTTGATATTATAATGAAAGTGAGGTATTTGTCAGGTATGATAACCCATGTCTGAAATGTGACCTCTGCATTTAACCCATACCAGAAAGTAGTCAACACACACTGCAAGTCGTGAACACATGCTCAAAGGCACCTCAGCCATGTCCTGTGATCAGTGGGATTCGAACCTGTGACCTTTGGGTTACAAGTCTGATTCTCCAAGCATTAGTACACAACTGCCCAACACTAATAATAATAGTGTATAATAATAGTGTAATAGTGTTTGTAACATTATAAATAAACAAATATAGTGTTATATAAGTTATATAAGTGTTATATAGCTTTGATAAATGGTAATGATAAAATGATAAAATGTATAATAATTAAGAACACTAATAAAACTGCTCTGTTTAAATGAATTAAATTAAAAACTCTGTTCGTAACTTATGTTTTATATAGATTTTGGGCCATCTCTAAAGCGTCTATTCTTAAACAAGATCTATTTCCTGTACCTGATTTCCAATCTTCTAATGTTCAGCGCCTTTGTCATAATTATAACATACGTGCCTAAGTACCTGGAACAACAGTTCGGACAAAGCACATCCAAGACCAACTTTCTCATAGGTAACAGCTATCATGATCCCTCAGAATATCTTTATTTATGAACATAAGACCAGCAGCTGATTATCACTTATGTGTGTCTGTGTGCAGGAGTGACCACTATGCCGGCTGTGGCTCTGGGTATTTTCCTGAGCGGAGTGATAATGAAGAAATTTAAACTGGGTTTGCTAGGAGCCGCAAAAGTGACGTTTTTTACTTCTGTTGCTGCATTTCTTTTGACTTTGCCTTATTTTGCTCTTAGCTGCCAAAATATAGATGTTGCTGGGGTCACAGTTTCCTATCAAAGGTATTTTATTTATTTATTTTTTATTATTACCATGACACTGGTGAATGAGGTTAGAAATAAATGACAAATAAATGATATTTTACTCTATTCTGTGTATTGTTTATATGGCAGATCCAATGACATTCAAACTATAGAGAGCGGTTTACCACATTCCTGCAATGCAGGATGTGGTTGTCCCGACAGCCAATGGGATCCAGTGTGTGGAAAGAATGGAATAACCTACATATCTCCCTGCCATGCTGGCTGCAATTCCACTCATGGCACAGCACGGAATATGGTGAACAGCTTCCTTTAACTCGACATCACATTTTATGCTATCCCACAGATCCACAAATTTTGAAAAAAAAAAACTATTAAGCCTTGATAGGACCTTAAGCTAAGAGGCACTACAAATGTAAAATTGTTATTGATAATGTTTGACAAACAGTGTTTTAATATGTACAATTTCGATTTTACAGACTTGAATTTGAATTGGAACTAAATCTGAGTTTTTTTATTAAAAAAAATTAAAATGACTTTTAATTAAAAAGTCACATTTGGAAGAAAAAATATTTCAGGTGTAACATTTTCTCTTTTGGAAAAGTTGTTTGCAAATAATGTGTAAAATATATGTTTTAATTTCCACAATTTTGTGTAATTTACTTTTGTAATTTACAATTGTAAATTATCTTTAAATTCTAAAATATGCTGTAAAAATCTGTATTTTATATTCCATCTGTCATCCTGCTTTCTAGATACCAGCATCAGCACCAGCCATTGAAAAACAGCGCAAACGTTTGATCATTTTGCATGTGTGTGTTTGTCTCCTAAGACTTTCCACAGCTGTACATGTATTAGCAGCTGGGGGCTGAGTGCTGCTAACTCCTCTGCAGTGCTGGGACAGTGTTCACGGGAGAGCAGATGCACTAGAATGTTCTACATCTTCCTGGCACTGCAGTCTGTCAGCTTCTTTGTGTACTGTCTGGGCAGCACTCCTCTCGTCATCATCTCATTGAGGTTCTGTTTAATTCATTTACATTATTATCATGCAACAGTTAATTCTGGACGACTCCACATTGCAGTGTGAAATGGTTAGAACAGTTTAAAGTCTAAATTTAAAGTCAAATATTAACACAGAAGCTAGACATGGTTGCTAAAGAATTATGAGCGATTTTAGGTGTGGTTGTTAAAAAATCTAGGTGGTTGCTTAACATGTAAATTATTAAATATATTTTTGGAGACACAAATAAAATGGTTCATGAGATTAAATGAATTATTATACCAAACACTGGCACTTGTTTGCATGATCCATTTGTGCGCAAATTATAGGTGTGTGGAGCCTGAACTGAAGTCTCTCTCAGTGGGGATGTTTCTGCTTGTGTTAAGAGTCCTGGGTGAGTTAATAAACCACACTATTCCCTCAACACCTGAATTATATACTTACACCAAAGAATTTTACGGGTGAAGTGTGTACATTTCTTTATGTTAGAATACCTTCTCTTATCCCAGTTTAATAAGTGAACACAGTATGTCAACACTATGGGCATTTCAAAACATTTGTTTAAGTGGTCTGAGATTTCAGATTTCTAGCATAACCAATGGCATGAATTTGTGGCAGAATTACCAGTTTGGAAAAAAAATGTGTTTGTAAAACAAATTTTTAGAGGAGTTTTTATATATGTACAATTTCTTGTTTCAGACAGCATGCACTTTAAGATCTGAAACAGCACTATTTTCATTTTCACTCTATTAAAGGTGGTATACCTGCTCCCATTTATTTTGGCGCGCTCATTGACTCTACCTGTCTGAAATGGGGCAACAGGAAATGTGGTGGAAGAGGAGCGTGCAGAATATACAACATACATACTTTAATGTAAGCAATCAAGACAGAACTGGCCAATGTTAGGCATGTATTCACCAAAAAATAAAATCCAATTTTTATATGCAAATGTAGAATTTATACGAATGCATAAAAAAACATAATTCAAAATGCTAAAATGCATCATAATGCAAAGTGTTTAAAACCAAAATAATGCTTATTAAATATCCAATCACCCTCATCAGGTTCCTGTTTCTGGGACTGATCGCCTGTCTGCGGATATTGGGTTATGCCATGTTTTGGATAGCGGTCACATACATTAAAAGGAGTATAGATACAGTAGGTACAGATAAAAAGGTGTTTGAGAACATAGAACTTCAGAAACCAGCGCTTTGTGATCCAGAGCTAGAAGAGGCTTTGAATCAACGCTCTGCTGATGACAGTCATGAGGTTCATAAACCTCTGAAGGAGTTTTAATGACGGCTTGATGTCATCGTATAGTCTAATGTAAACAGAGAAAAACAACAGGACTTACGGACAATAAACTTTACTAAAAAAATTCATTGCAAGTGTTTTTTAATGAAAATAAATTCAAAGTTTAAATAAACAATGCAAATTTAAAAACTATTATTTTATAAAACTGAATTTTATAAATATGTAGATGTAAAAATTGCTGTTGAACTTCGTATTGGCAGTTTAGTCGTTTGTAACATTTTACCATCTCTCATCAGTCATGAGGTATGCAGTTTATTTTTCCCACATTCTATACAGTACACTTACATATTTATACATTATTTGCTGTACTGAAAAGGATCCTGCTGGGATGCAATGAATACTGTGTAACACCTGGTGGCAGTATATTCCAATACAGCAATGTACGTGGCATAAGCATCCGGGTCTTTGTAGTGTAACCCATACGAGAATACACAAATTCACACTGGTTTTTAAACGTGGTTAACTTTTACATTTTAAATACAAATAATAAGGAAAAAAATATTTTTTTATACATATATATTTCATTTACCTAGTTCTATTGTTATATAGTTCTTTCCTATATAACTGTGGTATTTATAGTAAGATTAATGGGATTCCCAATATAACAGCTAGATTCTCCTTGCAATACCTTGTAATTATCATTAAACACAAAATTCTTCCATCATTTACTCTTATGTTATTCTCAACTTTGTATGACTTTTGCTTTTGAGAAACAGGAGAAAGGTATTCTGAACTACATTGATAACCAAACAATAGTGGCACCCACTGATTACCATTTTACAGACACAAACCACTGATATATTTCTCAGAATATCTTCTTGTGAGCTCCACAGGAGAAAGCAGGAAAAAAGACAGACAGACAGACTTGTAGATTTGTATTAGATCATTTGTATTTTGTATATTTGTACTCATATACCCTGCAGTATTCTTTGGATACTGGGAGTTCTTATTCAATGACATTTATGTATAAAGTGAGTTAAAGGTCCAAATATTTTGGTGGACCGCTGTATGTTTTCTAACACACACACGATGACTTAATGTCCCAGCTTCACATTCAGTTCCTGTGGGTGTTGGTAGGAGTTTGATTTAATATCTAATAGTGAGTCACCCAGAGCCCATCTTAAATCCCTTGAAAAAGCCAAGTATTCAACAAACAATAAGAAAAAGTTCTTAATGGAGTTTAGCACTGCTGCTTTTGGTAAGTTTCAGGTACAGTATTAACCAACTTCTAGAAATATAAATGAATGACAGGCTGTATTAACCCATTTATGTAAAGTAAAGGGTTTTTTTAACTTTTTTTAACTGTAGGTGGAGTTTACACTCATGTAATGAAATGTGACGTGAGCAGCCACAATCAGTGATGATGTTGATGACGAAGGTAGTGATGAGGATGTATAGCGCTTTTGACCCATGCTGTGAATTTGAATTCTTCAAGCTAACCCCCGTTTCCAAACACCCCTGATCTTTGCTGGAAATGGAGGGCTATATTTGGAGGAGTGTGATGATGTCACAAGTGGTTGAGGGTAGGAGCCTATAACAGAGAGGATGGAGTGAGTGAGTTTGTATACGTGTGAAAGAGAGAAACATCAGTATCTTGCTGTCCACTGGTTTAAAAACTGAAGGAGGTGAGTGATTTTATTCGTTAAATAAAATGTTTGTAAACTTTTGGTTATACCATCATGCTCAATTAGCGATTTAGCATGTTTTGACAACCGCAATGCCAAGAATATAAAAGATTTTCAATAAATTACCAAAAGGGCAAAAGGTGTGTTTCTGTAACTTAACTAACAGAGCACAGCACTACCACTAACAATGCCAAAGTCGTGGGTTTAATTTTCACTGAATATGTGAATTAATAAAAATTCACACAGAATACTCAGTGTTTTCCATACTGCACAAACATTTGTTTTAATCGTTTAATGCTCTTCTCTTTTGCATTAGAACATTCATATTTTGCTGTCTGCCATGTATCATCTGAAACTGCCCGTCCAGATTGTGCTTTTCCTGGTGATGCTGCACTGTGTTTCCACAGTCCCTCATAACAGGTAAGTCCTCTGGCACTGTTAAAGGAAAATATTGTTACCTTATAGAATTGTTTACCTTTGACATTTAAAATAATTTTGGTTGGTGTAATTTAATAAAATCAGAATGATTTTAATTATGTTAAATATGTTTGACCAAAATAAAACGTAAAAATTGTGACCACATTTAGCATATTTTGTAGGTTATATGATTCAACGCTTTTATCGTTTGTAGTCTTTAGACTATTGAATTCAGATTATAAAATACAATCAGAATTAAATTCAAATATTATTCAATACAATTATCTCATGATCTGTTTAAAAGCAGCAAAATTATTAACAACATTCTTTCCTTTAAAAAGGTAAAATCTCATTTGAAGAAATGCTATAAAAATATAATAAATAGTTTTTTTAATTTGTAAAAATGCAAAAAGTTTTCTGTTAGGGTTATAATGTGGGTTAGGTTATAGTGTTAACTAGCTGTGTAGAAAAACAGAAGTCTATGGAGTGTCCCCATTTAGATAAGTAAATGTGTGTGTGTGTGCGTGCGCGCGCGCGTGTATGTGTGACTAATATGACCAGTGGGCACAACTGATCTACTTGTGGTGATGGGCACAACTCCACTTCTAAAGAGTGTCATAGTCAGAGTGGCAATCTACAAGCAGCTCTTGATGAGATGGTGCTTTGTGGCCTCTTCTTGTCAACAGGTACTTCCTCTCATCTAATGGGAAGGAAGATGACTTGCGAGAGGGTGATGGCTGGCTGGATACAGATCTGTCTGATAATCCCTTTGTGAGTTTCATAGGGCCACGACCCCAAAGAGGACTCACCGCTGTGGACAGGTACTTGTGCTAAATGCCTGACATTAGTGTCAATTATATATTGCTATTCTTTGTAGGCAGCATCAGAAGCTTTCTTTACTTCATAATTGTGGTTTTAAAGAGAAAAGTTAAAAAAAATAGTTTAAATATGCAAATAACTGGTTTGTTATGATCCATTAGAGGAAACCATGTAACATTATATCAAAGTAAAACAAACAGACTGACTTACTTACAGAAGTTGGAACACAATGATTTACAGTATTTCCCAAAATGTGCGCACGTACCTTCACATTCTGTATGTTTATGTGCTATTCTGTAAATAGCTGCATTGTTCAGTTAATGTAAATAACTTCTTGTAAGAATTGTTTATTCATATTAGTATTATTTATTGAACATTCACGCTTTATGTTGCTTTTGCCACTGTTTTATAGCCTGTAAAAATGCTTAACTTCTTGTAAATAACTGTTGTATTTAAAGTAATATCACACACATTCATACTGTTGTACTACATATCACTTTTGCTTGTGTGATATTGCCTAATTGTTATACGTATTTAACTTTGTTTAAATGATAAAGATATAAAAGACTGACTAACCCTCTCAACTACCCCACAGTCATCATATAGAAAAGAGGAAATGTAATACAGCTACCTGTGTCACTCAGAGATTAGCAGACTTTCTCATCCGATCCAGCAACACCATTGGCACCGTGTACGCACCGACCAACGTAGGATCCAGCGCTTACGGAAAAAGAGACCTCATTCAAACACCCATTTATGTGCCCCTCTAGTTCAACTGCGAACCCTGAGGAACAGTAAATTAAATGTCAATTGGATGATGATGATGATGATAAAATTTTTCTGTTTGTATTAAATTTGTTTTTATGTTTTATTTGCATTTCTGTCTGTGTAAACCATTGAAAGTCAGTGCCTTTCAGTATTAACAATGGTAACAGCATTCAGTTTCTGCTAAACCTTGCATGACGATACGGTTTTCATACATAGTGTCTTACAAAAATACTTTGTCATGATGGTATATAAATAAAATGTATTATAAAAATATACATAGCAAACAATAACTGACATTTTGTTTTGTTTTTGTAATAAAACAAAAAGATCGTTGAATTACCAACTTCTCTGCTGAATGTCATTGCAGTAATAACACGCATTTACATTTGGCAGACTCTTCTTATAGAGCATGACTTACATGTACTTACATGACTTGCAAGTTTTACATTTCATGGCGATATATATGTCCTAATGCCTGAACATGTTCTAGTGCCGTGCTCAACCAGATAAGCCACAGGAAATCTACCAAAAAATAACTGTTTTTTACACAGTAGGTCAAAAATTTCAGCAATATACAGAAGCAACCCAGGAGACACCAACACATAACCAAACTATAAAATAGTGCACAAACATAGGAAAATTATTAATTAAACCCATCATTTACAGGGGAAGCAAACATAAAATGTGAACTATAAAAACTGATCATAACAGCCAACAAGTACAATGTGTTACAGATATAGTTAAATATCCCACAACCATTAGTTAGGAACCCTGCCTGACACCGTCTGATTGGCTCGAGAGCCCTGCACTACCACTGCTCTGATTAACGCATAGAAAAAGTTAATGCACACCAACATTTGCCACCTGAAGTGCTGCTATACATTGATTACTGTAAGCTATTATTGCTGAGCATCAGGTATTTGAGCCATGAAAGAGAGTTATTTTGTGTACCATAATAACTCATTATTGACCTCTGAACCTGTTTATCTAATATTACTGAAGAGTCCCTGGTTCGAAGGGCCTCTGCAATACATACAAAAACACATGGAGGGCCATCGGAGGGGCCGATTTCATAACAGTAGAAATGCACTTGCTAGATGCTATACATGATGCTGGATGCTTCAGTTTTTATAGCAGGGGACAACACAGGGGACCCATTGTTATTGTACGTGACTTTGTCTTGTTGCTGCTTAAAGAATATTCAATCAGAAAGCCTTTATGATAGTCACATAATTGTTATTTTACTGTACATGTGTTTACATACTTGTTTTTGAACAAAATACACCAAATATGTTTAAAGTGTAAATGGCCTTGAAATATCATGACTAACCAATCCGAATCAAGTATTTTAAGGAGCAATGGAATAAAGGGTGGCTACAAATAATTTAAACTGAAGTGTTATTTTAATAATCAGAATAAATGACATTGTCAGATTCATAGACAACTCAGTTACACAAGGACATCCATTAGAGCAGAGAAAATAACGTAGCCGTTTTATGAATACTGTACATAAAGGATAAGCATTTTAAGTGGGTGTATAGGTGGATGTAATATTTATTTTTTATTTTTGTAATGCATACAATGCGTTTATTTTTTACTAATTCAAGCCCCAAGCAAAATGAATGCTGTTTTTCTAACAATCCATTACATCTTTATTACTAAAAATACCTTAAGATACATAATAGATGGTGAAAAACAAGCACAGAAAAGCAAAATCATTTTTTAGACTGGACACTTTAAAGATATATACTAATACATTTACACACAAGAAGTTCTCTGCTGTCAGAATGTCTTCTCTTTTGATGTCATTACATCTCATTCATCATCAATGACTCTCATGTTGTCCACATTTTTGAACTGGCAATCAAAATGAGAATATTGTGTGTCATTTTTCTTCTGCTCTTTGATACTGAACGCCCACATTCTGCCACTGGTCTAATGAATAGATTTTACAGAGCCAGAGATAGATGAAGTGTAAACGTGAATGTGGAGGACCAGCTGCAGTACAGATGAATCAATCGAGCAGAAAAACTCAGTAGCGCATCACATCATGGCTGACACATCAACATGAACGAGAAGAGCACAGGTAGGGCTGATGAAAGTTTGGGCCATAAATGTCCACACGGTCATCTCCAGAACATGCCAACTCAAGTCCATTCAGGTGAGCATCTATAATAATGACATATTTAAATGTCATTCATATGTAAAGAATCAGCTTTCTGACACTTAATAAAGTACCTTGATAATACCATGTTTTTGTGAATGTAATATCAAGTTCCTTAAAATAATACCACTACATAAAACATATAGTAATCATTTAACTGTGATACATAACAAGTAGCATGTTGTTACCATCTGATACCATTACTGGGTCCTGGTACCTCCACAGAATTTTGAAAAGGACAGCATATTAAGCTCCTTTGTAAGACCATTGACATTTTTTGCATTGTAACATCAGTCCTGTAAACAAAAAATTGTATTTCAAACCATTGACAATAATCGAATTTACAATATGGAAACAATATGAAAATATGCAAAACATTATAATAAGAGGGAAAATGTGATTTGCAATGCAAAAATGTGTGAGATGTGTTTTTCTGTCAGCAAATACACACTGTAACATAAGGGCTGAACATAGAGCATCTCTTTTCCTTTTAGAATAAACAAAACCTAATTATTATGACGTTGTACGAAATATGTTTTTATCTTAGCGTGACTTCACTTCTGTTCTGATCTAAGCATATCAAACGGCAAGGGTGCCTCATGTATTAATATCACAGGAAATAACAGGATTGGACAGGATTGGCTTTGGTCACAGATAATTTGGCAGTTGATATATCTGTCATAATGACGTGGATGTCCACATTTGGTCAATGAGAGGTTAAAGGCTACAGACACTTTAATTCAGTTACTATGGCTGACATACAGGGCCATCAGATCCATTATGTACACAGACTGTACAAAGAAAGGAAGATAGCCTGGCTTCCACTGTGACTCTCCATTTAAAGTGAATAATTCACTTGTACTCTCTAATTAGTGAAATGAAAAGTTAGTTAATAGAGTGTCATTTATTCACTGCAGCTGATCATTATATTTCATGTGTAACTGACCAGTGGAAAATTTAATTGCTCCGAGGTTGCTCTTAATGGGGCTCTAAGTTATTTTTAATTTAAGTTTCAACATTCTTAATTTCTGATGAGATATTAAACAGACACAACAACTCAATCGATGGCATACAGTAAGACTGTAGCTACACAATATGAAAAATATCGCTTCGATCCAAATGAACATGAAGTGATAAATAAACATCAGCCTGTCACATATATTGCACGTAAATTTGACTGTAGATTAAAAATAAGCTAAAATAATTCTTAAAGCCCTGAGTATTTTTCCATATGAGCTCCTGTACAGAAAACTTCAGGTATTCTGATGACCAGGGGCGGCTGTTTCTATCAAATCAAGGGTCTGATGTGCCACATTCGGGCAATGTTTTAACACTTCTATGGGGCACATCAACATTATCAACATATCAACATTTAAAGGGCATGTCCCTGATGCGATAATTCATAAATCCATGCATAAGTTGTCCTGATTTTCACATGTTTTGACACCTTTGACGCTGTTGGTTTATTTTCAGTCAGTGACTCATGAGAGCAACACTGTTCAGCCACTGCATCAGAGAAAATTACACATACCATTAATACATCTCAAATGTGATCGTATTTGTGACAGACAGTGTCTTTGGTGTGTAGTTTTTTTTAACCGAGATATTATTTGTTTGTACACGTGGGCATGTAAAATGAATCCTTAGTTCAAGCAGACGTTCAAAAATAAAATATACGCTTTTTAAATATTGTCAGTGAGTGGTCACATGTTTTCACCTGTTTCATCGTCTGCAGGAAGAAACTCGTAAGAAATGTGATTTGTAATATTTTATGATGATTGCAGTTAATGTGTTTATCTGTTAATCATTTTATTTTCCCGTTTTTATTACCGCTTATTTTCACGTTATGCTTTATATCTTTTTAAATTTTTCATTTTGTTCTGATTTTAGTGTATCTTCCTTAGCTTCCTTCTGATCAAGCTCTGAAAGAACTGCAAGTATTGACGTTCTTTAAAAAAGCGTTGTCTTTTAATCTGTGCATTTTAACCCTCCACTCTATCCGTAGTTATCTGTAAAACGTAAACACGGAAGCCCATTTGCTTCAAAAGTAGTCAACAAGGACATGAAACACTGTTTGTCTTTGTAATGAATACGATTACGAATGTTTAACAAAGACAGCCATCCGTATTAAAATACAGTGTCAAGTGCCAGTATTAATATAAAGATCGTTACTCGAAGCTAAAACAACGCGCTAAGTTCAATGGCTTCAAATAGAGTCCCATTTGTGGTCGTAGGTGGTGGAATCGCAGGAGTAACTTGTGCAGAACAGGTAGCAACATGACTTTACCGATCTAGTAACTTCTTATCTAGTAATTAATCATATAGTTGATCTAGTAACTGATCTCATCAATGCAACCCTTCACTGTCGTATTGTGTCATGCCTGTCTCATGTCTTTCTGGTTTTCCAGCTCGCATCGCAATTCCCATCTGATGAGGTTTATCTCCTGACAGCTTCTCCCTTAGTGAAGGCGGTTACAAATTACAAGCAGGTTTAACATTTATGCTTTGAATTAAAACAGGATTGAAGTTTCTGATATTGAATTTAGACAGCATTTGCCAGACACTGAAATTAGAATTTTGAATTCACTTTTTTGCTGACCAAAGTCAATTAGTGCAGTTTTTATGTACTGTACTAACTGGCTATCTGCTCTATATTTAGGTATCAAAGACCTTGGAGGAATTTAATATAGAGGAACAGCCGTCCAGTGTTTTAGAAAAAAAATATCCCAATCTGAAAGTTGTGCAGTCTGCAGTTAAACAGCTGAACGTTAAGGAACATGTATGGTAAAGCACACACCTACAACTTAAGCTTGAAATTTCACTTATTAGGATTTTAACCAAACTATTTCTTCAGTTAGTACAGACAGAGAATGGCCAGACTTTACATTATAAAAAGGTGTGTCTTTGTACCGGGGCCAGACCCAAGCTTCTCACCCAGGACAACCCACATGTTCTGGGCATACGAGACACAGACAGTGCTCAGGTACACTGGAACTCATTGTCAGTACACACAAAACTTAAAGATGACAGGCAAACGTTTGTTTGTTTGTTTGTTTTATTGTATATCCAGGAGCGATATGGCGGTGACATAAAGATTGATGTTCTGTGTATGTCCACAGGAGTTTCAGAAGCGTTTATCAAAAGCTAAGAGGATAGTTGTTGTTGGCAATGGAGGAATTGCATTGGAATTGGTGTGAGTAAATAAACCCTCTATACATTTAAAGGCTGTTCAGAGCTGTGGCACAGTGCTTGCGACATTATCCAGAGTTTTCACAAAAACTTAATAGTTGATAAATTACAATGAAAAATATTATTAATAATAAAAGATCTGACCAGACTCTCATTCCAAATGTTGTGCTATAAAATTTAATAATGAAATTTAAGGCCTGGTCTTTGATATCAACTAACAATAAAGAAAGAGTTGTCTCTTCCCTTTTTAAGGTTGGTAAGATGGTTTATTTTGCTATTTTTACTCTGCGTGTTTAAATGGTAAACTGCATTGTAGTGTCTGCATTTAGTGTTAGAACAGACCTGCAACCCATTTGTGGGTTGTGACTTATCAGTTAAGAACCATTTTTTAATTATATCTGCAATTCATTTCTGCAGATATGAGGTTGAGGGTTGTGAGGTAATCTGGGCTATAAAGGATAAAGCCATAGGAAACACGTTCTTTGATGCAGGAGCTGCTCAGTTCCTCATTCCCTCACTGGAAGCTGACAAAAGAGACATATCATTGCCCTGCAAGAGAGCACGCTACACTACTGACAGGACAGGAGGTATGAATTCATCTTAAACACAGTTTCCAAGTCTGTTAAAAATAAAAGGTCTTTAAAAATCATTTTGACTGTACTGACAATTTGAACATACGTACTTGTTCTTTATTATTACTAGTATTTACATTCATAATAAAAGATGTTACTATAAAGTAACACATGGAAGTATGGGAATCATGGGGCCCTTTGCTTCCTTTTTGCTTAGGTTACATCTCTAGGCATTCTCTCAACAAACCACATGAGCTGAGTCCTAATATGCTATCTAAATAGTATTATAAAAGTTCCAATATGTAATCATGAACACTTGTTTTTGTTTTCCTTTACAGTCAATATTTGTCTCAAACAAATAACAAACCTTTAAGCATAAGCTTTAAGATCACAATGTTTAAGATCATTAAAAAAATTGATATTCAGACTTTTGACTGGTAGTGTACTGTGTGTGTTTCATAGCAGGCCAGAGTGAGGTTTCAGGAGACATTGGCAGTGCACTGGGCCCAGACTGGCATGAAGGGATTGATCTGAGAGGAGCAGAAAAGGTTTGTATTCATATTTGCTTCACTGTACATTCAACCCCATTATTGCACGGCTCTCACTGTTCTCCTTATTTTTACAGAGTTCCAGAGTCCATATAGAATATCAGTGTGAAGTTGAAAAGATCTACACACAGCAAGACTTCCTGCTGTCTGAATACAACACAGAAAAATCTGAATTAGGTTACTAGAAGATACTCAGTCAAACTAATGCTAAGCTGCAATGTTTTATACCCAAAACTGTAGCTAAAAACAATACCTGTCCTTTTGCTGTAGGGGCGTGGCCAGTTTATGTTCAGCTAACCAATGGGACGACTTACGGCTGTGATTTCATTGTTAGCGCAACAGGCGTGGTGCCAAACACAGATCCTTTTCTCCATGGCAATAATGTAAACAAAGTTTCATTACAAATATGGTATTTCATTCTCTGAAGAACACTGTTTTTGACAAATAGCATACTATGCTTGCTGTACTGTATTTGATATAGGATGTTTTTATATGGATTTAAAATTGTCTAGTTCAAGCTGGCAGACGATCATGGACTCAGAGTAGATGATCACATGAGGACATCTGAGCAGGATGTGTATGCTGCAGGTGATGTTTGTACCACAGGCTGGGAGCCCAGTGCTCTTTGGCAACAGGTATAACTGCACTGCTGTATGTTTGCATATCTCATAGTTTTGATCTTTCTTGTAACATAGTAACCGTTTTTCACCTGTTATTGTTGTGTTCATAAGATGCGTTTGTGGACTCAGGCCCGTCAGATGGGCTGGTATGCAGCTCGCTGTATGACCGCTGCAGTGCTAGAGGAGTCCATAGAGCTGGACTTCTGCTTTGAGCTGTTCTCACATATTACCAAATTTTTTAATTACAAGGTAATTTCCTCTGTGTACACCTAATACTTCAGGCTCCTTGTCAATTCATGACTTGGCATCTGAAATGAATTAGCTGCCCCACACACGCTGTTGAATTTAAATGATGAAACAAACTTTACTGAATTGCCATTCACAGAAATCTAACACAGTCAAACGATCAAATTCAGCATTTTATGAGCCTAGCACAAGTATTATGTAGAATACTTTTCATTAATTGTATTTTCTAACCTTAGTTAAATACTGTTTAAAACAAATACAGCCAAAACATATCCAAACATATAGACATTTAGCACCACAAAATCCCCACAACATTTTTAGATAACTTTATAAAACATAAATATATTGTGTAATAATAGTCAACATGCATATCAAAAACAGTCTATTGTCTGTTAATTCAGAGAAGATTTTTCTGTACATAGTGGGAATAACATGGGAATAATTACTTTTTTTTGTTTTTTTCAGGTGGTTTTGTTGGGAAAGTTTAATGCGCAGGGATTGGGTCAGGACCATGAACTTCTTGTGCGCTGTACCAAAGGTCAGGAGTATGTAAAGGTGGTTCTGACTGGAGGCCGGATGGTTGGAGCTGTCCTTATTGGAGAGACTGATCTTGAAGAAACCTTCGAGAACCTCATTCTTAACCAAATGGACTTGTCCCGATATGGTGAGGAGCTGCTTAATCCTAATATCGACATTGAAGACTACTTTGACTGAATGTTTGTGGCTAACCGTTAATGGAGGATGATTAAATTAAAGTTGAGAAATAATGACCAGTTGGTGTCACTTATTTTGCAAACTGCGGCTTTCATACACAGTTATAAATACCAATAAAAGAAGCATATTGACAGGCCATATAATAAAGTAATATTTGATTAGACTCTTGGTTTGTTCTCACAAATCAAGGCATTAATCTGGTCATCTATAGTGAAGCAATGCACTGAGCAGTTTTTGAGCAGTGCACAGTTTTTGTTAAATTTCAACACCCATGATTCCACATTTGGTGATCAGTTTCTTTATTTGATGTTTGATGGTTCATGTAAATAAAAGTATTCTTGATTTCATCTTGTGAAGATCTTCAGAGTGCTGACTCTCCTAATGTCTTCTCTACATCAGGCTTTAGTGAAAAAGTCTTTTGGAAAGGTGCAAACACTCTTGGTTGAGCATTAAGACAATTACTAGTTCCATTGATCTTTTAAGTGCAGTAAAAATAAAGGCTTAAATCAATTGAAAGGAAACACAATAACATTTTAAAATGACAACAATTTTACAATACATAAGGTTCCAAACTTTTGCAGTATTTTTCTAAAGATTCCCTAGTCCCAAATTACCCTGGATGCTTTGGATCAGTGGTTCCCAACCTTTTGTCCTTGAAGCCCCCCAAAAACCTGAACCTTTTTGAATTTGATAATATTAAATAGATACTTATAAAGCGCTCTTTACATGGTTCACAGGATGTGTAGTTGAGATAATGATTATTAATAGTAAAGCGGAGATTTTGGTATATATGTTTTAGCAGTGTTTTTTCACACCTCTAATTTGAAAAGGGTTCCAAAAAGAGTCATGCTCAACTGTGATAAAGTAGGAGGGTCGAGTATAGAAAGAGGGAGGAGATTGCATAAAAAAGGGTGTTCCATAAAGCACATAAAGTTGTTAATTTGCATTCTGGCAATGTAAACAAATACACTGGTGAGATTGATAGTGAATTCTCATACCCTTACGATAATTAACCTTGTTTTTACTACAGTTTAAACCAAAGAACCATGGTTACTAATGGTTAACCGTGGTGACCAGAAAATAACCATGTTTTTGCTACAGCAACCATAGTTTTACCATGGTATTTGTAGTAAAACTATGGCTATGGAAATGGTAATCAGTGCACCAAAAACCATGGTTACTACAGTTTTACTGTAATAAAACCATGGTTCAGTTTTGTATGGATAACATCTCAATACTCAAAAATATAGAATATTTAAGCAAACACTTACCAAATTGGTTGAGAGGGTTAAATCAACAGTGATTCACTTAAGAAAATGCACTGGCAAGACGAAGAGACAACTTAAATTAAACTTTAATTTGTATTAAAATTACAATTTTAAAGTAAACCTACCTTGGATAGGGGGTGACACTAACAATTTGCTTTTAAGATGAGAAACCGATTGGATCTACTTTGGACACAGCATAACTGAAGGGTCTTAATTAAGATTTAAGTTGACATTTTTTAACAATTTCAGTATGTTGTATTGGCCGAATATGTATTTGTTTTCTCTGTTGATAAATGCAGGATTATTATGTTTTGTTGCAGTGAGGTGTTTTTTGTTAGGTTTAGTTGTTTTTTCTGTTCATTGTTGATTTCACTTTGGGCTGTTGTAAGTTGTTTATAGACGCTTTTGTAAAGTGTGGTCATGCGGTTGATTAAGGGACATATGTTTCTGTAGTATGAGGGCTTTTTTGATATTGTGTGGTTTGTGTAATGACAAACATCACCTGTGGTCTCACCCAAATATTATGTGTGCTGGAGGTAGTAATGCTGCCCCTTATGTGAAGTGTACAACTAATTAAGGAGGCCTAAGCCATTGATATGGCTTGTAATGATTTGTAATGGAAACAAAACACCCTATGAACAAGTAGGTCTATCAATATTTTTTTATTTATTTGTTCTATTTATATATTGTCAGCATAAAGTGGAAAAACTGAACAAGTAGGGTAGTGTGATTTATGTCATTTGCTGTTGCCGGCTGCCTTCGATGTTCACTTCCATTAGGTGAAGTGAAATGGAACACACACTTCATATGGTCAATAAACACTTCATTGGTGTGCGTAGGCTAAAAAATAATTGCACACCTTAGAACGTTTGTCAACCAATCAGAATGAAGTGTCAACAGCCCTGTGGTAAAATAAATGGCGCTCGGGGTCTACAGCATGGTTGCCAAGTCCACAGTTTTACTGCATAATTAGGGTACTATTATAGTGCTGTCACAGATTTTATTTATGGAGGGTTAAAGATTTGTGTGTAATGCATAACTGTGACTGTAATATATTATTTTATAGAAGGGGGCATATTTTGAGTTTTGATGTTTGGGCTGATGTTATGGTCATTGGGCTAGTTTTGGGCTAGTTTTTATTGGCCATTGGGCTGGTTTTGTATTGGGTGCAGACCTGGCAACCGTGGTCCACATCGACCCACTTGCCCCGCCTTTAAACATGAACAAAGGTTTTTAATATCCTCAAGCCCTTGTGACGCATTGAAGAAATGTCCAAAACTTCTAACTTTGCCACACTGAAATTAAATGCAGGCCAATTTTGTTTCTCTATATTAATCTTATGTTTACCTCACAGCATCGTTGTTGGTTGCTCGGTAACAGACCTGATTTAAATAACTTAGGAAATCCTAAACTGCATTGTCTGCTAACTAGACATAAATAACCTAAATCAATTTAGGATTTACTTCTGTAATATAAATGTGTGAAAAATCCTAATTCAACTTATCAGATCTTAAGACTTTGTCTTTTAGGGGCAAGACGAAAGAGCAAGAGCAAAATTCTTGGCGCTTTCCTTTTTTCTGCTCCGACTGAAAACTTAGTTTGAAAGCCATAGCCTTATATCAAGACGCATGTCCAAAATAGTTATCATTAAGTTCTAAAGATAATATAAAGTATGTTTGAATTAAATAAACTAAATATAAAATATAATTATTTAGAAGTTTCTGAATTCTTGAATCTGCATAATTACTATCATGTTTATGTTATATTGCATACACTACAGGGTAGGTGATTTTTTTAGGAAAATTTTTTGTTAGTTTTATGTAAAGAGGTCTAATTATATTCATATTTACATATATCTATAGTAGGGACAGGATCATCAAATGTTGTACAATGTTGGTCCAAATGCAATGACAGAATGTCCTACTTGCCTGTCAAACTATGTATGCGTTTATGTGTTTCGGAGAGGTTGTGACTTTGGAAAGCGTTCTAAAGGGAGGATCGGATCTTATGCTTTCAAAGCTAGCTTGCTATTACTAGCCTTTCCAAAATTGTCTACCCAATCTTTAAAGGTATAGTTCATCCGAAAACAAACATTTACTATTAATTCCAAGGTGCAGGTGACATTTTTCCTCAGCAGAACAGTAAAGTTTTTCAGATGAAACCGAAAATTAATTTAATTAATTTAATTATTGGTCTGTGTAAGAAAACTGAATTCTTTTTACAACCTTTTAACTTCTCAAAGTGATGGCACCTGTGGATGTGCATTTTATGAATCACCACAGCTTATCTAGGCTAAAGGACCACAGGGACCACAGCTTTAGCTAAGCTCTTTACTGTTCTGCTTAAAAAAATCACCTACACCCTGGATGACCTGAGAGTGAGGAAATGAACAAATGTTCATTTTTAGGTAAACTATCCCTTTAACTCATCTTTGAGATAGTAGTTCCAGGGCCATATATACCTTGCGTACCTTACGTATAAGGAGAACCAGTACTGAGAATACGCTCTTGTGTGAGGGAAGAGCAGAAAAAACAGCACACGTATGCAGCTACTGTTTATGGTGATTGCGAGAGTTTTTTTGAATTATAGATAATTTTTAACTGCATTTTTATTGTACTC
Source organism: Botia kubotai (assembly GCA_036877585.1). Classification (NCBI taxonomy): domain Eukaryota; kingdom Metazoa; phylum Chordata; class Actinopteri; order Cypriniformes; family Botiidae; genus Botia; species Botia kubotai. The sequence continues at coordinate 47,608 of JAZGTI010000309.1, read as the reverse complement.
TATCCCAGTGGAGATGCCTCTTCACCCTTGTGAACAGCTTTTGTGATCGGCAAGCTGACAAACCACATTTCGAATCAAAGGTTCAGATTCATGGCCGATTGTTTGGCGCATTCCTAGAAATTACTAGAACGTATAAAAAGTTTTTTGACCTTAAAGCATATAAACTCCCACCCCCAACACCATCCCCCGTGACCTCCGACCTCAGGTTAGGAAGCACTGCTTTAGATTATATAAACATTGCAGCTCATACAAAGTTCATTGTTGCAATGTTTCTTTCACCAATATCAGTTGTGGTGAAACGTAAGTACATACTCAGGATATATCTGATTAGAATCAAAGATGACAGTAACGCTCGGATTAAACTTATCGTCTACACAACTATCATATTTGTATTTATTCTTATCATCATTAGGCGAACAATATTGATTTTTTCCATTTCTGTATTTCCCAACAATAACGCGCGAAAGCAGAATCATTTTAATGCCCTGGCCATTGCTTATACTATAAATGGCAGCATAGGATGCATGTTTTGCAAAGTAGGTTCCTGTAAAAAAAATATTGCTATTATTATTATAGTTATTTATTTTATTTTGTGAAAAAAACGAAATATCATAATCACAACCCACCTTTGCCGTATATGTGTGCCGTTCTTCCTGTGTCTGCCATTCTGCAGTTGAAATTAAACATGCAAATAGAGTGCAGGTTTTCTTCACTTGTGCCATGAAACAGCATTTGCTCTTCGATGTATGACGTTCCCTTTACCCTCATTAACTGAGTTCTTTTCCTGAAATACAGAAATGAGTTTGAAATACAGTTATACACTACCAAAGTTTAGGATCATTTGCCTGAAATGATTGTTATGATATTAAAAGTCTTTCAATCTGAAGGCGTTTTCTTTTTTGTTTGAAATTAGTTTTGTTCACTTTAAGTATGGCAATTTAAATTAATTAATTAAAAAATATATTTTTTAAATGGTTTAGATGTGGATGACTTGGACCGAATAATGACAGCCAAAAAGCAGCCAATTAGAGCCCAGCATAGATGGGAACTCCTTTATTACAATTTTAAAATCATGCCTCAAGAAACTAGATGGTAAAATGCCAAAAGAACATTTTTGAAAAATGTGTGGCTACATTAAATATGCTAAAATATAACATGATTTGCTTTATTTGGAATTGTCTTTAGTCGCAACATAATTCCAATTGCTCAATCATGAAAAAAAACTTTGTATTAAAAATTGTAAATACAAAATTACAATAGTGAGAAATAGTGACTGTCTTACAGTTGGATTTTCTTATTACCTACAAAACATATCCCAAAGGTCCATATTCTGTATTCTGGAGATAGATGTAATGTAATTTTGGAGTAAGCCAACAGTTCTGACAAATGTCTCCACCTTCCTATATTCATCAGTATTGCTTTTCAAAGGGATTATCTGATAAAGAGAGGTGAATGTTTTAAGGAAGGTTTTAAACACTTTAACATGAATGTAACTCAGCTATGATAAATGCTTATTATTACCTGATAAGGTTGTTTGGGATCAACATTTTTCCAGTGTGTTGGCAGAGATGAAGGAATGTCATCAAGTTTGCATCTGTTTTATAAGACAAGTTGGTTTCTCTTTCATTTCATTATTGAAATGAAATAAACACACCAGAGTTGTCTATTGTCTGTTGTCTATTGACTCACTTTATAAACTACCCCATACCCCCTATAAATTACCCCAAATTATATTTGGATACATAATTCACACCCAAAAATGTATGTATTTCTGAGCTGTTTTTAAACATTTGAGAACAAAATATCTAACCGGTTGTCATCTACAAACAAATTCCACAGTTTTAAAACCAGATATCTGAACATGGTTTTCTTCATTTAAGCACCATATATTGTTTTTGCCTGTAAACCTAAAAATGTCAAATGTTTAGCTTAAAAAGATTTGATTTATTTGTTTTTTTAATTGTTTTGTTATCTAATGCAGTGACATCCATACATTTGAAGTGTGCTGTAGCTTTTAATACTTATTGGGGCCACAGTGTAATGTTATCAAGAGTTCTACAAATGAAAACATGTCTCACCTACAGCCATTCTGACAAGAGCGCTTAATGTGCCATGTCTGCCTAGTTATGTAGTTGATGAGAAGACTTGCTAGAAGTAAACACATTTTAATGCATATAATAACCACTGATGATCCAACTCCAAAAAGCACAATGTCACACAACATTGCTACAAACAATGTTTGGGTAATTTACACTATACTGCATGATACTTCCAAAAATACTTTACAGATAAACTTCATCTGATTACCTGCAAAATTAATCTGGAAGAGCCCTTCAGCAGTGGTCACCATACCACATGGGTTTTGTTCATAATATTTCTCTAGATCAGCAATGGAGAAACTAAAACTTGTCATATCCTTAAACAAAAAAAACAAAAAAAAATATTTAACAGGGTAGGAAAGGAATCAAATGACAAGACATGAATCACAGTAATAAAATAAATACCTCAACCCTGTGCCAGCCATTACACTCTGCCATGTAAAACCAGTAGAAGGCTGTATCAGATGTGTCCATATCTTCCTCATCCATGATGTCCGCCATGGCAGCCAAATAAATATACGTAAATTATAAAATAAATACAATTAAAAATTCAGCCACCAATTGGTCAGCAACCAATGTTTTTAGACGAAAAAATACTAAGTACAATAAATAGGAAACAAGAAAATTGCATTTTGACAGAAGCTAAACTAATGGACCCAATGCGGACACATAAATATAGGTTACTAGTTAACCTTCTGGATATTTTTCTCATATAATAGTCGCTTAACATTATGTAACAGTTATGTGGAGGCTGGAATTATTAGAGAAATAGAAACCTTAAGGCTGGGTATGTATACAGGTTTAACCAGTCATTTACTCATTGGAAACAGTACATGAGTGCGTCATACCTTTATGGCTTTACATTTTTTCTTTTTTTTAAAATCGAACAAACCAGTATAATGGATGTTGTCACAATACGCTGTATGATTCACCTGACGTAAAAAGGATTGCTTATTTGGTTTCGTTTAAATGATTGACTGTACACTAAACACTCAGCTATTCAGTGTATGAACTATTTATTGTCATACATAGAGAGTTAAATATCATTACCATGTAAAAGCATTCCTTCAAGTATAAAGAAATAAAGAAAATCAGGTTATGTGTTGTTGCTGAATTGGAACACAGCTCTAGATTTTCAGTTGACACAATGTATTTCACTTTCTAAGTATAAAGACTTAGAAATAAGTTATGACAAATAGCATACTATGTATGAAGTATTTGATATCACAGCTACAACAATTTAAGGTTGTAAGAACGTTTCTCTAATGTAAGTAACAAAAATGTTAAAATGTTATTTTGAATATTCTAGGAATGTTTTACATTACTGCAAGAACATTTTTAATAACCTTCCCTGTTAACAGTGTTGGGGAGTAGCTAACTACAAGTAGCGAGGCTACTAACATAACTGCATTGTTCAGTAGCTTGACAGTAGCTCAGTTACTTTAAAAATGTTTAGCTTTTCCAGTAGCTAAATACATTTTCTATCAAGTAGCTGTGTAGTGCAACCAAAAGCTACATTCCATTTTGACCAACCAACAATGCATTGAAACAAGACTGTGTCACCCTTCTTATGCAAATACAAAATTGTAAAATAAAAAAAATGCTAAAAATGTGCATTACCGGCATCTGTTGTTATGTCATGCATCTTGCTGCTTTGCGGTTTGATAATGTGTCAATCTATATTTTATTTCCACTTACTCGTGGAAATAAAATCATGCAAAGCACTCCCTCTGGCAAAAATCTTATAGTGTGAGCATGTTAAAGATTTTAGATAAGGAGAATCTTGAAAGATTTTCTTATGTGCTGTTGTTGCGGTTAGCATTCACGGAACTTGGACAAGGAGCAGGACGTGGGGATAAATAGCATAAAGGTATTTAATGGTAGAAAGACACAAACACTAACTGTATAAATGAAAGTAATGGGCAACAACAGGCGCACAGTAACAAAGATAATCTGAATAATCCAATAGACTGCAGAGAACAAGAAATCGAGAGCATACACAATCCATACACCAACAATCACCGACCAACTAAACATCTAAATGGGGAACTTAAATAGTGTGATTAATCAGGGTGACAACAGGTGACATTAATTAACAACAGGAAGTGAATGAAGACAGAGACAACCTGGGACCAAACAAAATAAAAGTCTGTGCAAGTAACAATGCCCCCTTCCGGGAGGTGCCCCACATACGCCGTAGAGGCACCACTGAGGACCAGGGTGGTACTGATGGCAGGAGGAGCCAGGGCAGAGACTTGAGGAGCCAGGGCAGAGACTTGAGGAGCCAGGTCGGCTTTGGTGAAAGAGGTGGAGTCAAAGATCTGGAGGGACATGGCGGAACCAGAGCGATGGATGACTGAAGGGGAGCTTGAGGGAATGAGGAGCCCAATGGAGCCGGTGGGATGGAGTGACGCAGTGTAGCTGAAGGAGTAGAGTCCAGAGGAGATGGCGGGACAACGACTGACTGAGGCAGTACCGGAGGAACGAGAGCCGGGTGGAGCTGGTAGACAGACAGGCGACGATGGAGACAAGGGAGCTGAAAGACTTAGTGGAGCTGATGGGTCGTAGGGCCAAGGAGAAGTCTGGGCGCTGGAGGCAGGAAGCAGAGTTGAGGGATCCTCTATCCTTGACGCAGATGTGGCTGGTGTAGGGCAGACCAGCGGCGAACCCACGACACCGCTGGTGGACTGAGGGTGACAGAGGGGCTAACAGGCTCCAGTGACATTGAAGATGAGGATAGCGAGAAAGACATAAGAGGAGGTGGGAGAGGGAGGTTGGGTGGGATTACGTTTACCATTGCTATATTATTAGAATTTGTAGGCATAGTTTCTGAGCCCGATTCCAGCTCGTACTCATCCCCAACAGTGATGTCGTAGGCAGGGTCCCCCAGACTACCCTTTTGCTCCACTGGTATGTCCACCGTTGTGTCTGCTGCGGCCGGCTCATGCACCTGATCAGACCTCTCCTCCAGCTCAGGCTCCGAGAGGATCATCCTCTCGATCAAATCGGGCTCTGGCTCGATGTCTGCGGTGGATTCGGGCTGCTGCTGCGTATAGTGGGGTAATGGCTGTTCGAGTTCCGGGCTGCTACTAACCCACATCACATCTGACATCTGACGGAGGCTGAAATCTGCTTCATCAACCATAAGCTCCGAGCCCACCAACCCTAGAGCGAAGTTAGTGCACTCTTTTATAGCCCATGTGCGATTGGGCTGTGGTATGAGGAAGCGGTTAAAATAATCTAGCCCATACCAAAATATGTCCATAACGGTCATGTCCTTGAGTGGAGTGTCATAAACATATTCCAAGAAGTCCTGTACGTATATTTTCATCTATTCTGACGAAGCCACGAATACATATTAAGCAAAAAATTAAAAAGACAAAAACTCGGGGAAAAAACTGTGAAAGAAACAATCACTGCTGTGCTGTTATCTGGGTGGTCAGTGATTCTGTTGCAGTTAACGTTCATGGAACTTGGACAAGGAGCAGGACGCGGGGATAAATAGCATAAAGGTATTTAATGGAAGAAAGACACAAACAAACACTAACCGTATAAATGAAAGTAATGGGCAACAACAGGCGCACAGTAGCGAAGATAATCCGAATAATCCAATAGACTGCAGAGAACAAGAAATCAAGAGCATACACAATAATCCATACACCAACAATCTCCGACCAACTAAACATCTAAATGGGGAACTTAAATAGCGTGATTAATCAGGGTGACAACAGGTGACATTCATTAACAACAGGAAGTGAGTGAAGACAGAGACAAACCGGGACAAGACAAAACATTTCAAAATAAAAGTCCATGCACGTAACAGCTGTAACCAGATTTCAAAATCATTCAAGATTTAAAAAATCCTGTAGTCTGAGCCAATCTTAAAGCAGAGATTTGAATGGTTTTGATATCTTACAACAAAGTACTTTGGTATTGAATTTCAATATTTTAAACATTCATCATTAATAATTATTCAGTCATTTGTAATATAAAATGTCTAATAAAAATACATTTAAAATAATTTCAGTGTAGTTAGCTACTTTTTGATAGTAACTTGTAGTGTATCTAACTACTTTTAGTTACTACTAAGTATCTAACTAGTATCTAACTTAAGTTACTACCACTCAAAGTAACTTAAGTGTAACCTCTTTACCTTTTAAATAGCTTGTCAAACATGCATCAGGGAAATTAGGTGAATACTTGGCTAAAAAGATGGATGTCAAAGTGTAGACACTAGCTGTGTTTACATGGACATTTTTTGTGTCAAATGTTATGAAATCAATCAGATTGATGAATCCGAACACTGTGTTTACGTGGACGTAGAATCAAGTAGTCGGGTTGATATGCGTGTTTACATGACACAAGCTTAGAAAGCTTACAACAGCCGTGCGCTATATGTCATTACGTGATTTTATGTCATCGTACATGCTCAGAGCTTTCTAGTTTAATTTTCAATCCAATTAAGTGTTTACATGCCTTCTCAATTTAATCAGAAAAGGTTTAAACCACCCCTTAACAATTCAATTGGAACATCGAATCTAGCCAGTTTAGTCCGATTGATGTGTTTACATGTGACTTTTTAATCTGATTGTGCTTCTAGTCCTATTATGATCAGATTATTTAATACAGCATGTTAACAGCATGTTAACGCAGCTACTGACAGAATATGTCTAAGTCATGAACAAGGCTGAAGAGGCAATTCCAGAGCTTAGGAGTCAATAGTTGTATGTAGATATTCTGGGTGTTATTAACTGGCCAGAGTTTGTGACCGCAATGAACATGAAGGACTATTTTCACAGGCGCTTGCTTAGACCAAGGAGTCCGACCGTTTAATGTTTTAGAAGTGGTTATCAAGATTTTGAAATGTATACAAAACTTTATAATCACTCTTAAACGCATTGAATTTCAAATGGGGAATATGTCCCAACAGAGACCATTGTGTTTCAGATTTGGTGCTGTGTTCTCTGACAAAAAGTACTTTCTTATACTTGTGTCTCATTATGACATTGCTTATATAGTAATAGTTAAAAAGCCTTCAAGTAATGATTAACTGCAGTTGATACGAGTCCACTGTGTATTTAATGCTGTGACAAATGCTTAAATGAACAGCAAATGAGCAATAACAACTGCTTGTAAAACCACACAAGGTAAGTTGTGCACAAAAATTAATGATGGTGTATGCATCGTTAAAACATAGTTACTCATTACTGCAGAACAACCTGTCCTCCTGAATTAATTAGTTTTGGTTTATGTTGGAGATGTGGGCTATAGTTGTCAGTAGTCAATGTTCGAGCGCCCTCTTCTGGCAGATTTCAGCTCTGCACTCGCAAAGTTTCAGTTTCTTGGATCCAGGAAACCCTCAAGTTCCTGCCACAGAAAGAGAAATTTTGGTTTTTGCTGCTGTGTCTGCATGCCGAAGGAATCTCATCAAGAAGGAATCTCAGGAGTAATGGGGGGTGGAGTGGATTTGAACTCAGAACTTTTTTGTCCAGCTTTAAAATGTGAATACAGTACCAGTACACATTATAAAATTATTCTTGATAAAATATTAATTCAGAATGAATTATTTTCAGAAAGAAACTGAATAAAAAAACAGGGACATCTTTTGAGTTTCATTCACATTTATTGCATACAGTATATACAAAACTTACAAGGTCTGTATGTATAAATATGTATGTTTGTATGTGTAAGCATTTAAAAAAATAAAATGCAACAGTAAATCAAGGATTATGTTATGTCTCATTGAGATGATGGATAAATGTGACCGTTTGAAGACAATTATTTGAGCAAAAACAATAATTGCATTTTTTCATAGTTCTCTGAAATTAGCCTTTTAAATTTACATTTATGGTTAATGGCACCTAATGTATTTGCACTGGAACTTTTAATTTCATTTAACTTTAACTTTTTTAAATTTCTTTTTTAATTGTCATTATAATCATCATAATTGCGTTTGCCTAATTTGCAAAGATGATTAAGGAAAATGGCCTGTGGCGTGATATATTAAGAAACTGAAGGGTTTGCTTTGTTTTCCTGTGTGTTTTACCCTTGGATTTCTGTTCTGTAACAAGTCACTTTGTTAATTTTTTGTTAAATGCATATTGCTCTGTTTAGTGTTTATTTTTCAATACTTTTCAATCTCTGAATGGAAATAAAAATGATATAATAATATATTATCACATTAATAATCTGAAAATTTGGTTTGAGAGAATCCCTATATTTAAGACTCAACTTTATAATCACGGGTTGACCACTAGTCATCATAAATGTAACATTTTGTGGCGATACAGTGCTGTATACAAATCATGAGGTAGAAATATGGAGAGGTAGATTATGAAAAACGTTTGCAGATGTGAGAAACTTGTATTGATTTAATCAGGTTCTGTCTCTGTGTCTACCAACAGCTTTTCCATATTGTTTCACACAGCACTTTGATTCCACTAAGGCAGAATTGCTAAACATTCAAAGCATAAAGAAAGAGAATGGCAAGGCATCTCTCATAGGATTAAATTCAACCAATTATTCATTCCTAACATCAAACTGCCTGTTTCTCTGTCTATAGTTCTGTTCAAATGAATAAAAAAGTACAAAATAAAAGTTTCTCTTTCTCACTGTTTCTGTGCTTTCATTTCACTCAGATTGTTATATTAATAACAACACAAAAATAAATAAGTAAATGTATATGAATCGTTCTTTATCATAAAGTTGCTGTGTGAACATCGTACAGCCTTTATGAAGGTAAATGCTTTCATGGGACGCAAAACCTGTAGGGTGGGACAGCAACCATCTCAGCCAGAGGAACTGGTACCCGGTCCAGCTATTTATATGAAAGATCACTTTCAACATATATGTAGCTTCCATAGAAACAATATATTACATTTAGAGATATATATTTATTTTAAGTACATTTTATCTAGGCCCCCTAGTCAAAGTATAATGCCCTTTTATACTTTTTCACCAAAGGCACTTTTGCAGTATCCAGGCTCATTTCAGCACTGTTTTAAGTACTTAAGTCTGTACAACTTCTAACTGAACCGTGGTAATATCAGTTTCAAGGTCATCACAATGAAGTACTGTCAACATGGGTTATGACGATTGTTTTTTTTTTTTGGTGTTTGTTATCAGTAAAATTCAATAAGGTACTCTGGATAGATCTGGTTGCTGTCAAATATTACAAAGATCTTGGGGTTCCTCGTGTCATCCACACAGCTGTCAAAGAAACTGGCAACGCTCATGTCTTTAGACGGTGGTCTGCAGTATTGCGACTGACCCACTGTATATTCCCCAACTAAAACCCTTGCCAGAAACATACACTTGTAAGACGGCTCACTCTGGAAAATAGGAGGTGCTAGGCCATGCCTCTGCAGGATAAAGTTATGCTTGCTAGTCGAATGACAAAATTTACTGGAATACTTTGCATCACGAGCAAAATAGGTTCCTGTGGACACAAAACAGTAATTGATGCAATTTAAATCTTTTTCTACAATGACACCTACTGTATCAAAATTAAATGTCCTTCTAGACTAATATTTCAAAACATTTAAAATTCAGCCTAAACATCTAGTTCATGTTGTAGTACTAGAAGAACATATTTTCTTCATTTAATGCAGAAGACATTTTGATTTTACCTTTGCCGTACACATCACCGTGACTTCCTGTAAGACGCCAGTCAAAGTTATTCATGCATATGGCCTGTATGTTGCTGTGGCCAGTTCCATGAAACAGCATCTTTTCTTCAATGTCTGGAACATGCTTGATCTTTCTCAGCTGGGCCTTCTTCCTGTATTGAATTAATGCATTTACTTATTTAGCAGATCCTTTTATTCAAAGCGAATTACAAATAAGAAATACAAACATACAGTGATTAGCTAATCATAATAAAGGAAACATAAAAGGAAAAGATCTGCACAGATTGTGTATACTATATATACTAAAATATATACTAATAGCTCTCATAATTGTACATACAATGTTAACATTTCTACAGAAATTCAAATATCTTATAATACAATCATTTGAAATCATTTTAATAAATACATATATTTAGTATATAATTGTTTATTACGTAATAAATACAGTAAACTGTCTGACATACAACCAGATGGTTATTATTTGTGATACTATTCAGCCGTCCTGTACAGCATATTTTATGAATTCAGCTGTTAATTGAAACAGGATTAAAAAGCCAGACCTGCAGAAAAACTCCCATAGGTCCAAGTTCTGTATTCTCTGAATGGATTTGATGGGCTGATTCATGGTTCTCTCATATAACCGAGACACTTCTTTGTACTCAAATGTGTCTCGGCTTAAAGTAATCAGCTGGATAAAAACAATCATAATAAAAAATAGCAAGTCATTTCGTCTTTTGAAGTTACAGAAGTTACAGTTGAAGTTTACAGTTACAGAGTTATTTTTGTCCACTACTTTGCTCTTTGGAGTTTTATTTCCATGCCACAGTCACCACTGGCTTGCTCACTGGAGTAATATTCACATTACATATATTTCTGGAAAGCTGCTTTGCTACAATTGCACATTGTGAAACGCTGCAGAAATGAAACTAAACTGATGTTACCTGATAGGGCTCGTCTGTATTCACTTTTTCCCAGTGACTGGGAACAGGAAGGGCCAGATTATCACAGATGAATCTGTGAAATACAACATGGAAACATTGCAAGTAAACGACATTTTATACTACTGAAAGCTATATAGACGGACTTACCTAAAGTCAGTCGCTGAATTTATTGCTCTTTTAATGGGTCTCTCTTTCCCCGTTGTAACATTTACTTGTTTCATAGCTAGTGATAGAAGATGATGTTGAAAAGATACAAAGAGAACAAGACGTATAACACAGCTCTCATGTCATTTATTACCACAAATCTAGATAAATTGGATAAATCTATCATTTGTTTGATAACTGACCAGAAAAGTCTAATTTATAGGTATATTTAGCAGTATAGAAGTCCATTGAACCATGCTGATTTTTGCTGTAGTTTTGTTCAATTTGCTCACTGGTGACAGAACAACCAGTGCTGTGAACTTCCTACGGTAAACAGAAACAACAGCATGACAATTAGCAAGGGATGCAAAAAGCAAGTGGTGACGTGCAATTTACACTAGTCTTATATAACAGACTGAAGTTTGACAACAGACGACACATACCTCAAACATATGCCAGACGCCACACTCGGCAAGATAAAACCAGTGCCATTTTGCCTCGTATGTGTCCATCTCCTCGTCGCATGTTTCCTCATCTAAGGGTTTCTGAAACAACCCTGAGCTCTCCAGATGTTTGTCAGTGGCCACACAGTGCATCCTCAATGAAAATACACAAATACATCAATCAGGCCAGCGTGTTTTTTATAAGAAGCCTGTGCCAGTATAGACGTATTTATTAATTTGATTTCACCAGTGCAGACATTGCGTTTACGAAATCATATTGGAATTATCCAATATAGTTACACTTTTTATTTAGAAAAAAAACATTTGATTCATAACCGATGCTTTAAGGTGCGTTTTAAAATATAAGGTATTATGCTTACCTTTCGAACATGTTTTGTTCTTCCTGATGTGACTTGGTCAAATAACGGCAGCACTTATCAATATAAACAAGGCTGCATTATTCTATATTGGTTTTCATTTGACTTGTGTCGTTTCGTTTTCCTCGAAATCTCTTCTGTTTGTTATTGTTAGCTGTACTTCCGTGTTTGCCGTGACGTCAGGCGTCCTTCACCTCTGTCTGAACAATTTTAATTTCTAATAATCTCTCTCCATTTCTATATTACTGTAATGCTTAGAGACATTTATATTTTACGAACTAAACTACACTCAATTTAAATATATATGAATGCATGAATTCTATATATTTATATATACAACATTTTAGGTGAGTTCTCATCATGTGAGCCAAAGCAAAAGTCATAGACTTCACACACCATATTTAAAACATGCATGATTTGGATATATTTGCGTTTTACTAGAACGGTATGGGCTAGCTCCTGTAAGAGCAGTCTGTTTCAGTTTTTACATGAATGTGCTAAAAGATTGAGGTGCATGAAATTGTTGGTTACTACATCTAATACTTTTTACTCATTTGTGTTATTTCATTACTGTGCGCTGAAAACGACACGCCCTCTCCGACTGATAATCGCGAGCTGTACACATGCAGGCAGAATACACAACCCGCATTGACGCTTTGAGCGCGTTTAAGGGAGCTGTGCGTAAACTTTGGTAAGTCCCTAAATTTGTTTGTGCATATTTTTAAACCCCTGAAACTCAGTGCTGTATATAATAACAACTTATTATAGTGTGCAATACACTTAGTCATTCCATTTAGATTTGTTATTTCTTGAAAAGCAAATTGTTTAGAGGGTGCCTCTGCACACTTGTAGACGTATACTGTATGCATGGTGTATGCAAACCGTACATGAGTTACTACTGTGTTTTAATTGTTGAATTTAAGAACGTAATCTACCGGTCAAGTTAAACATACGTAAACACATTTTTATTTATTATAAATCACATTTTATCACATCTTAGTCATAATAAAGTTATCAAATCTAAATAGCGCAAATGTTAAACAAATTATATTTCATCATTCAGATTCTTCAAAACACCCAACGTTTGCTAAGATTACAGCACAATGTATGCAAGTTCTCTCAGCCGACCCGTGCATTTTAGAATGAGGTTTATGTATGCTAGGCACTTGTTTGCTACTTTTACTTTACTATCTGGTCTAACTTAAACATTCTTTTGTTTGATTATTTAAATTGAAACGTTAGTTTTGTGGAGAAATGCAATTGTAAGCATAATGTATTTTCAATAGTAATATGTACAGCGGTCTCAGTAATGTATTTTTCTTGTGTAAAAATACGTTTACTCCAGCTTAATATTCATTGATGGTTGATACTGTGTTTCTGTAGCTCTTTATAAACACGGTTTTATTTGTTTGTGCATCCTGACTAGCCCGACGCAGTCAACCAATGGCATAAGGCAGTGGTTCCCAAACTGGGGGGCGCGACGCCTAGGCGGGGTGCGGAGTTATGTTAATGGGGCACAGCAAGGCTAGTTGTATAGTAAGCCAATTTTTATAGCGATTCCATATGAATGATTCGTATAAATCTATATGATATATAAATTCATATATCCCATATGAATGCTCCCCTCGTGTCCCGCTTATGCTCAACGGAAAAGCAAAGTCCGCTCAAATAACGCGCCGACCGAAATGTCTATGTATACTTGTTCCTGTTTGCAATAGCGTCGCATACTGTGCTGTAGCATGCTGTAGTACTGCTGTACTGGACAACGCTGGTAAAATGACGCTACCCTCTCTAACGATATGCTCTGCTCACATGCTCTGATAACAATAGCTTTGTAGGACTATACATTATTTTGACAATTAGTCAAAACAAGTTATATCTAATTCTGTTTCATAGAACTGAATAAAAATAATATATTGAGATTTAATATTCACATATTTTCTGTCCATTTTTTTGTTACTTTCAATAAACGTGGTTATTTTATTGGCTTGTGATTTTTTTATTCAGATTTATTAAAAATTATAGTTGTCGCGTTTTAATTATGACGTTTCAAATAAATCCTTCTGAAATTGTTTTTATGTTTATTTGTAAATGGGGTGGGGGGGGCAAAAATAAATAAAAGTTTGGGAACCACTGGCAAAAGGTTTGACACTGTTCCGTTTAATATTCATGTTTTGTTAGACTAAAAGAATAGGCAATAAAGAAAAGGAGCATGCAGGACAGCAGAGGTGTTAGCACTGCTGATGGGGCCGCTCTGGACCCAGAGGACCAGAAACAGAGCGCAGACAACATGCCTGAGGCCAGAGAGAAATGGGCCAATAAGACTGAGTTCTTGCTGTCCATGGCTGGAGAGATAATTGGCCTGGGAAATGTGTGGCGCTTCCCATACCTGTGCTACAAAAATGGAGGCGGTAAGAGATAAATGTTTGTAACAGTGAAATTAGTGGAAAAGTGAAAAAAATGAGGCATTGGGCCTGGGGGTTTTAAAGACCCTGTACCATGAGATGGCTTTGACCTTTTAAGAACTTAAAAGACTTTCTGAACTGTAGCAATCAATAGACCACTGTGTTCTTCTGCAATGTTAAGACCACATTTATCACAGTACTGTTCCCTCTTTCCTGAGCACATTCTGATGCAAATATATTTCTTGCTCTTAGCAGTGTTTGCTTAGGCGATCATCACTAATACTTTTGGTCATGCTTATAGTAAGGGATTTGAACCAAATTATTAGTCCTAGGTAAGTTTTAAACATTTTTAAAACTAAGTATCAAATAAGTATCAAATTTAGTCACAAAAATGTATCCTGCACACAAGTAACACCTTGATTTATGCTGTTTACATAGGAGTTGTGTGCTATTACTGTGGGTTACAGTAACTTTGGAATTGGACAAAAAAGTCCCTTACACTTAAGGGATTTATTAAGACGGGAGCAGAGCCCCAGAACCAGACCACAATATTGGAGAGATTTGGGACTCCATACGTCATGGACTCCATATGTCAGTTCGTTGATGTAACTGTAACTGTAAGGAACCCCATACATCAGTTCGTTGACGTATCATCTCCATTCCCTCCTTCAGGGAACGAGGGTTACATAGATAACCGAGACGTTCCCTTTCAGTCAGTCACGTTCGTCGTTACATCAATGAACTGACGTATGGCGTCTCGCTTGAGAGCCCTATCACCTTTTAGTAGGAGCAAAGAGCCAATGAGCATTGGGCAAAGGAGTTGCGGGCCGAGTCACGCCTACCCAGAAGTGGGTATATAAAGCCAGTGCAGCTCACTTTCATTCAGGTTTGTGCTGAGAAGCTGAGATGTGTGAATCAGGCTTGTGACAAGGGGACGTAATGTCACCATTCCCTCCATCCATGTCTCGGTTACATACTTAACATTCCCTTTCAGCCAGTCACCCTCGATGTTACGTCAATGAACTGACTTATGGGGTCCCTGTAGAAAATGCTGCAAGCTGACCCATGTTACAAGCTAGGAATGCAAGTTTGGGCAGGCGAGGTGTGCCTCTGTACAACAGCTTCCCTGTCTCCGTAACCTACCCAGCACTCCGCATAGGCAAACCATTGCAGCCCAGCCGGTGCAGAGTCTGGACACAGAGTGGTTGTGACGATTGTTCCTGTCTCCCCAGGAAAGGGCACCTCAGTTCACAGGTCTCCTTCCTCTCTTGGTATAGCCACGAGAAACACTGGGGAAAACGCCCGTTCCAGGGAAAGGCTCCAGGGAAGGAGCACCGACAGGTGCTGAAGGAGTCACAAGGTAGGGTTTATCAGGGGAAACCTGGTTCTCGTCCTCCCTGACCTTGCATAGGGTTTGAACGAACCGGTCGTTAAAAGAATAAAAGATAAAAGATAAAAGAATGATAAAGAGCATCTTTAAGGATAACTTGTGCAGGGACCGATTCGAGACACGCAGGTCCAAGATTGGCTGCAGCCCACCACCTTTTTCGGGCACATGTGGTTTAAAACCCAGACTTCAGATCTTGGCTGGAGGGACAGGCTCTATTGCATTCTTTGCCAAAAGGACCCCAATCTTGGCAGCAAGCTGCCATAGGTGTACAGGCTTGGACAGGACACACGGTTGACTCCTCCAGGTGGCAGCACTTTGCGGGCACAGGGGCACCACAATTGCACATTCCACTGGAGGGATCTCCACATATCCCTCAGCGACCTCCCCATCAAGTATAGTGAGAGAGGAAGGGGAGCTCTAAGCTCCTCATGAACTTCCAGGAAAAAAGGCACAGGGGTGGGACAGGGGTTCCCATGCGGTCCCAAGGAACCAATCCTCCAGCCACAAGCACTCTGGACTGGGCGGAGGGCTCCACTCCAGTCCAGTGGCCACAGCTGCCTGGGTGTCAACTCTGAGCCCGAAGGGAGATATTCTGCCTCAACCTCAGAGAAGAGCAGCCCACTCTCCGATGCAGCGATCAACACCCGGTCCTTATTTAGAGCGCCGAAAATGATAACGGGTCCTGCAGGGGGCAGCACTGCCACCACCCAACAGCTCCAATCCCAACGCTGCAGAGAACTAGGAGGTTCGCAGGGAATGACCCAGAGGGGAGTCTACACAGTGACCCTAAGGTCTTCCAAAGTGCTAACCAACTCTGCCGCCTTCAAATGCTCAGCCGGTGCAACAGAATGGGGCTCAGTTTTATTTACGCTCAGAGTAAATAAAAATGTCTTTCAAAGATCCTGAGAAACATAAACGCAGTCAAGTGCGTACTTCTAACTGGTTGTGCAAGATATGTTCAAACTAGCATGCTGCCCTCGAGCTCCCTAATCAAATGTAATTAAGAGAAGTGTCAATCTAGCTATTTCTTTAAGCTGTTTAATTTAATGATAGTTCACTACTGATATCTGTTACTGCCCCAAAAATTTACAACAATAGTTTTTCAGCCCGAATCAATGGTTACACTTTCTATTATGGTTTTTCAGGTGTGTTCTTCATTCCTTATTTCATCTTCCTGTTTTTTTGTGGAATCCCAATATTCTTTCTGGAGACCGCACTGGGTCAGTACACCAGTCAAGGTGGCGTCACTGCTTGGAGAAAAATCTGCCCCATGTTTGAAGGTTGTGTATGCATTTATGAATATACCTACAAATCAAAGTGCCTTTTATATAATCCTTTTATTAAAAATGACAACATTACATTTTTAACCTTAGAACAATGTCAGAAGTTATGGCTGAAATAGGGCACACATTTTTCACACAGTTTATTTATGTTTTTGTTTTTAGGGGTAGGTGTTGCCTCACAAGTAATAGTGATCTATCTGAATATATATTACATTGTGGTTCTGGCCTGGGCTCTGTTCTATCTGTTCAACTCTTTTTGGAGTACTCTTCCTTGGACTTCCTGTAGCAACTACTGGAACACAGGTGAGGTAATTGTAAAGTAATGCATTATAAAGTGTATTCCTGTTAGGATTACCATATTGAATAATTTAGGATTTGTGGTTTTCCAGATGGCACGAACCTCACAGCTTTAACTCTCACCAATATTATTTAGTAATGCTTCTTGAGGCAAGCACCACTATTACTATTTATCATGAGCTGTAACCTAAAGTATTACATTTTGGTGCAAGATTTAGGATGTATTGGTTATCCTAAACAATAATAATTTAGATAATAAATCCTTCATTCCTGTTTGTTAAAGTTTTTATTTCTCATTTTATCAACAGAAAACTGCCAAAATCTAAGTTTTACTTACACAGGTGTGCAGAGATCTGCTGATTGGTCTTTCCTCTACAATGAAACAGACAAATTTGGCAACAACCACAGCTTGAGGTAATCACGCTTGACAACATCTGAGAGCAGGAAACAAAAAGACTTTTTTGTCTGTTGTTCTCCCGGATGTTTGGATTGATGGCTTTACATAATTGCAAACATGTTTGGAAAAAGTTCCATTTAGTGCAAACAAAACACTTTTGTAATACATTAAGCAAGAATTATTTATTCTTTGGACTTACCTAACAGGAACATAAAAAACATGCAGACAGATGTAAGTGAGCATGTGTATACGAATATGAACATGTTTCTTGTCTAAACCTGTTTTGTTGTGTAAGAGGAAAGCAATACTTTTAAGGATTAAGAATGACTTTTTTATATAGAGAACTTGTCACAACACGGAAACAGAGGTAAACAGTTAGAAAAGGAAGCGCCTTTCATTAATTGAATTCAATTTTATTTCATTCAATTTTATTTATATAGCGCTTTTTACAATGTTACATTGCTTCAAAGCAGCTTTACATAAAAAACAAAGAATAATAATAAAACACAGAACAAATGTCAGACATGTTGATGGTATTATTGCAAATAATATGTGTGGGATGTATAAGACTAATTAGTATACTAGGCCTATAGTATGTTTACAAACAAAGAGCTGACTGAACCGATAAAACCACAAAATTGTTGAGCAAAATATATGCATTCCAGCTTACATAAGGATGGCATATAATAGACAAAATCTTATGGGACAGGGCTATAAAGGATTTGCAATAGTACCATGAACTACACAACATGCAAAAGCAGCATACATACATACATACATACATAAAATATATACAATAAAATATTAGACGTTTACAATTTACAAAACCCTAGGCTAACTTAGACGTCAGCAGTCTCCCAGCAAGCAAGCCAACCGGGCGATTCATACTCTCTTTTTATCTTTCTTCAGTTCTCAGAATGGATATGATTGGCCGCCTTTCAAAATCACCTTCCCAGAGCAAGAGTATTGGTTGTAAGTTGAATACATCATTTCTGAAATTCTCAAATGCTTTCTGTGGTAGTTAGGTTCTGTCGTTTTTAAGTGACCGAAACATTTTTAATGTGTAATTTGTGTTTACAATGTGTCAATTGAATTAAGTGACTATTATTAGTTGTGGTTGCTACTAATGTAAGCCATTAATATAAGTTGTTGGTTGATTTCCCTTAGAAGGGTAAACACTGTGATTCTGTTACACTTGAAAAATACTGTTCTGCTTGTTTGAGCATTCTGACCACAACAACATCTCAACAACAGCTCGACCAGTGGTGTGAGGTTTCGGACAGCACTTTCTGTTGTCTGGCCAATGACATTAAGGGGGGCAATGTTTGATGGTGTTTGCTTGAGGCAAGCATCAATATTACGATTGTTAATTCTTAATCCCTAACTCTAAAGCCAATGAATGTTGTTGTTTTTCCGCCTGCCGTTACACCTTTTGCTCAGTGTAATCTCCATAGACTGTTAACCTGTTCAAACGCATTCAAAGCATTTGTATTACTCTATGCCAGTCAATTAGTGCCATGAGATTCAGACATTTGCACAGACAATATGCCAATTTGGCAGACATTTTTAAACAAAGTAGCTTACAGTACAATCGTTATACGTTTTATCAGTATGTGTTCCCTGGGATTCAAACCGACACTGCAGTCCAATGTTCTGCCAAGTGAGCTACAGGAACACTGTAGCAGAGTGGATTGTACCATGATAGTGGCATACAGAAAAAATAAAAAATACTTTTGTCTTTAAAGTTAGAGAAGTATTTTTAATTGGTTCTCATTTCACACACTCTTTAACACAAATATATAACTTAAACTGTGGGGCTTATGGACTGTTACTTTTGTATGTGACTGAATCTGGTTTCCGCCAAGTAGACAAAAATATTTCTTTGACTTACATTGAAAAGCTCCACACATTATTTACCTGGTACAAAACCAGCAAGAACCCCCTTGCAGCACCCTTGCAGCCACCAACAACACTACATTAGCTTACCAATAAAATTGCCTAAATTAGTTTGTGAGTAATGTCTTGAGGAACTCTTCAAGACATTCCTAACTTTATTGCCCATGACAATAAGCACGATAACCCTTCCCCTTACAAAGGGTGGGAAAAATGAAAAACATTTAACATCTGTGAAATGGAGACCTGTAATGTTTCATCATGCAGACATGAAATATTAGGCAATCTGGGATGAACCACATGTTTATTGTTCGTGCAGTTTTCCAAACTAAAACATGTGTTTCTAACATGGGTGTATTTGTGCTTGTGGGCTTTTTTTATTGCAGTTTTTTCTTTGAGTCTTTGACATACGTGTTACTAAAACGACAATGTCAGGACAGTTGTTTTAAATGTATGTTGTGCTGTGTGTATTCTCAGTCATCGTATGTTGCGGGTGTCAAACAGTGGTGATCTGGAGAGCGTGAACTTTGATCTTGCCATGTATCTTCTGCTGGCTTGGATCATCTGTTATTTTTGCATCTTTAAAGGGGTCAAGACCACAGGCAAGGTCAGCTGACACAAGCACACATCTACTGTCCAGTAATTAAACAATAAAATCCAGAGTAACTATATAATAGACTTTCATGCATTTACATTTTCGAGTCATATGTCTTTTATTTGCAGTAACTTTCAATACATTAAGGATCTTAAGCCATTTCTTTTTTGTATTTAAATTTTAAACACCCTTTGTCTTTACTAGTTCATTCTGTGGTCCTGTTGTGTGAAAATCAGTTTTAAAGCACAAATATTCCATGTAGTCTCTTATTTAATATGAAGTCAAAAAAGCTGCATTTAATTTTAAAAGGAACTAGCAAAATTTTATGTTTATAATTTTAATTTTTTTGCTTGTCATATTTAATGTCAACAACCAATTATTATTATGTAATCATATGAACAATTTATATAAATAAAAAATACTTTAGGCAAACACTTAGTCAAGACACAAGAATGTGTAAAATGTATTTTAAAGCTATAGTTTAAATCACATTTTAGTTACTGGAAATATAAATTTTGAATTTAGGTTGCTTCCTAAATTCAGTGTATTTGTGAAAGTGTGTAAAAAACTAACAATTGTATTAATATAAAAGCTGAAAAGTGGTCTTGCCATCCAAGAATACTTGAAAATCACAGCTAGCTGGCTGTGCAGAGTCTGAGCTAAATAGCCCTGCTTTAAACTATATGTGCAAATGTTTGTGTCAATGTTTTGCAGGTTGTGTACTTCACAGCTACGTTCCCATACCTAATGCTGTTCATCCTGTTCATTAGAGGAGTGTCCCTGCCCGGGGCTGGAACAGGCATTACTTACTACCTTTATCCTGACATTCGTAAACTTTCCAACCCTGAGGTACCTTACACAAAGGAAGTAATTCCTGTTGTGCTGTTCTTTCAAACTCAGTAACTGTTAATATATTTGTGTAATTTAAGGAAGTATTTTTTTAGAAGGGTATACCAGTGGGGACCTCAGGCATTAAACTTTGGCACTAAGTCATTTTTTTTTGTCTTGGCAGTGAAGAAAATGAACAAGAGACCTAGCAGAATAGAATCAAAGAGGTTAAGTTAGCCATAGCATTAAAGAAACTGCATCTGGTCATGTTTTGATTATATTACCACATACCACTGTGCAGAACAGTGTAGTGTCTGGCATGGCCTAATATTAGGATCATTTGAGGAACTACCCCCTTTACTTAAGACTCCCACACCCAGGAGAGGAGTGTAAGACCCCAGACTCCAGAGAGTCTGGAGAAAAATGTTTGGCTATGGCTATCAGCACATCTGACACCAACAGGACAGTTTATAGCACCCTAAGCTTTAAAGGAACTCCATGGGAAGGAGTAACAGCACATGGCCCATAAGAAACTAAGCACATTCCAATACACCACAGGAAGGACTTTCTCTTTAGGTCACAACTAAACTGTCCTAAACTGTAGATATTTGTATATATCCCTGTTGTATGTCGACTCCCATACTATCTATCTTTACTGTAACTATAGATGTGCAAGTCTGACTCGATGTTCTGTCTGTAATTTATGCATTAGGATGAATCACCACTTAATGTATTTCAAACTCATATTTAGTATTTAATTTTGAGTGAACTTGTTCTTAAATAATTACATCTGTGGTGGAGAATGCTTTATTCCTGAACAAAACTCAATATTAATTCCCCTACATTCGGTACAACAGCATAAGCAAAACATTTTACAGTTTAATTTACCATATGCAATCATGTGCCCCTCCTAATATCTGTAATATCTGACTCCTTCAACAGTATACAGCATTGTACTGTGGCAAGACAGTAAATATTCAGTTTTACTGCTGAGGTCTAAAAATTCTAAATATGTTATCTGGCATATGGGGGATGGTCTGGTTGGATCTGAATTCATAAAGAAACATTTTGTCTTCAAGAAATTGACCCATTCATGTCATTTTCCTGCATTTTCCTCCAAGGCTTCTTGGCTCTGTAGTGCTTACGGACAGAAAGATTTGTTTCTGTAAGCCCTGGGCCTGGCTGCTATCACTGGATCTGGTTTTGGAGACCAAAATATCTATTTTGTTTACGGAAACAGTTTTTTAAAGAAGGCTGTATTTGCTAAATCTTTAGTTTTTCTGAGAGAAGCTTAAAGGGCCTACAGAGATAAATAAAGTTTGACAGGATAAATATATGGTACAAAAATTAGTTGTGTGGGTGATATGAAAATTTTATTTGTGGCAGGGAACCAAGTGTTGTCTTGTAAATATAGTGAAATTGAAGAAGAATCACTTTGGAATTACACAGATGTAGTTACGATAGCCAGGCAAGGATGTAAAATAGTTTGTAGAGAACATATATTGAATCGAGGGTTCTGTAACATCACAAGGGCTAAAACGAATGGCTTTCACGGAAGAACAAATAAAACTGTGTCAGGATGTCCTCAGTATTTCCTTCCCACACTCGCACACAGGAAGTGTGTATAAATATACAAAAGTGTGGAGTACCGCGTATATACAGTCTGGGGAAAGTTAATAAACACTAGTATTACGAAATGGAACTGTGAGATGTCAAGCCTGTAACCCTGCTTATAGTAACCAGATGTGCAGGGTACTGGAGGCCTATTTAAGGCATTGCTCTAAATGTGTATCGCTATAACTGGTGCAAAAAGATTAATGCTGTAAACGTGTATGAATGGGTGATATATGAAATGACCAGGTCATATTTCACAACAAATCCAATGAAGAAAAAAAATCTGGGTGTATGCTCACGCAAAATGTGCTGATAAGATGACAGAGTGTTCTCTGTAGCTTTTATTATACAATAGCAAGAAATTCTGATTCAGAATTGCAAACACCATAACTTAATTTGCTATTTGAGAATTTTTGGGAATATGTGATTAATAATTTTACAATAACAAAATCAGAATGATTTTAAAAATAGGTTTTCTTATCTCTATGCAAGATGTTTTTTTTTGTTTTAAGATAAAATTTGACCAAGACGTGATACATTTTGTGAGATTCAAAGTCTCATTTCATTTTTATATTTATATTTTGTCTCTTTTTCTGCAGGTGTGGCGTGATGCGGGGACTCAGGTTTTCTTCTCTTATGCCGTGTGTCAAGGAGTCCTCACAGCGCTGGGCAGTTACAATAAATACAACAATGACTGCTATAAGTCTGTATCCTCCTGTATTTCTGTTCAACTTCACACCCATCTAATGTTCTAGTACATTTATCAGTATTATTACTATTGTAATTTATTGTATATTTGTATCTTTTGATATACAGGGATTGTATAGCACTCTGCGTTCTGAACAGCTCAACCAGCATCTTTGCTGGATTTGTGGTCTTCTCTGTTCTGGGGTTCATGTCTCAACAGCTGGGATTACCCATGGAAGATATAGTATCATCAGGTAGATATTATTTTACTATTACTGCATAATGTTATGTTTTGATACGGGATCCTCATGATCCACTGCTATCCTGCTGTCAACCACAAGAGAGCATCTCAGTCCAATACTTGGGAATGGGAATGGCTTAGAATCGGAATCCTCTGGGAATGTCAGTAGCGTACTTGAGCAATAAGATGGCATTCATACTGTAAATATAGTCATGTGTTAGACATGAGTATGGTACAGCCTCAAGTATTATTAAAAATTGTTTACAGTTGGCCCCATGTGTGCTTTCATTTTTAATAACTCATATTATATATCGATTGCAGGTCCTGGATTAGCTTTTATAGCATACCCGAGAGCTCTGTCTCTGTTACCTGGACCCCAGTTCTGGTCCTTACTGTTCTTTCTTATGGTACTTTTGCTGGGCCTTGACAGCCAGGTACAGCCAGTGTATTTTTACTTACTAACATTCAGTTGTAATTTTATTATTTAGTTATGAATCTTTTATTCAGATTCAGTTTGTGTGTATGGGGTGGGTATGTGTTTCAGTTTGTGTGTGTGGAGAGTTTAGCCACGGCACTCACAGATCTGTTCCCTGGAGTGTTACGCAAGCGACGGGAGCTTCTGGTCTTGGCTATCGCTGTTGTCAGCTTCTTACTGGGTCTGCCATTCATCACGAAGGTATGCTAGATTATGATGATATGGAATAATGGAAGGTATGACAAGATCATGAATGAGATTTAATGGGACTGAGCAGGAATCCACAGATTCATTAAAATTGTGAATCATGAACAGTCTGGTAGTGTTATGTGATATTGCTTATTTCACTGTAAAAAACAAATGATGTGATCAATAAATCATGCTGCATATATTTTTACATTACTTTAACTTATTAAATTGATTTTGATTTAGCAAATTACAACTCTACACCAGTCAATATTTAAAATTGTTAGTTGAAATGACTTGAAAATTTAAGACCGCAAAACATGTTTACAGTGTTGGAATACTTGATTCTGATTGGTCAGTTGCGATATTCTTATGACTCTTATGACCGATAACATCTACTAAAACTGATGACACACCGCTCATCCGGGTACTGCAAGTCATCCCCTGTACTGCCTATACGCTAAACATATTTTCAGGATTTCTTTTGCAATAACAACTAGCTGAATGTACATTATCCCTTACTTAACAATATTGAAATGCACCAAGAATGACTATTTATACACTGAAAATTTGAATTTTTCACAACTTATTAATAAGCACGTTTTTGTAATTTTTTTAGAGATGTTGTAATATGATATATAGATAGTTTATCTGATTATATGTTACAGTATGTAACTATATTGCATCTGTGTCATCTTAGGGAGGAATCCATCTGTTCAATGTGATGGATACCTACGGCCCCAGTGGAACCAACTTGCTCTTCATCGCCTGCTTTGAGACTATTGTTGTCGCATGGGTCTACGGTGAGATACACAAACCAGTTCCTGTGTGAAAATGTGCAGTTGCACCGTAAAATAAACACAATAGGGCCCTGTTATTACTTTTATTTTATTCATGTTTCTGGTATTTCAGTATTATGAATAATGCATCAATACACACATGTAGTTTATTGGTTATTACTCAGTACATACTTTCTGTATGTAATTACACTGTAATTTATGTAATGTGTAATTGATGTTATGTAATGTGTGATCATAAACATTTTCTATAACTTTATATAATTAACTTTATCAATTTGCAGTTGATTTTACAAGTACTGGGTAAAACAGCAATAATTGCAATAGCAATATAGAATTGTTTTCCAAACTAGAAGTAAATATAGACCAAATAAATAACAGTCATGCAAATGGCTGGTTTGCAGGTGCAAACCGTTTCTATGACAACATTGAGGATATGATAGGATATGCACCATTTCCTGTGCTGAAGTACTGCTGGCTCTTCATTACTCCTTTCATCTGTACCGTGAGTTACAATTTTGTCTTTCTTTTGAACTGTGTCTCACAGTTCTACTTTTGTTTTGGAACGTTTTTATATTTATTACATAATAGTGATATTATTATATTATACATTTACACCTACAGATCATACTTTACCAATGATTGAAAATTTTTCTGTGGAATTTTAGCGTACAGATGACAATACAATAATTTTTGTTGCGGTTTCTCTTTTCCCTCAGGCCACACTGCTGTATAATCTGCTAGGTACTAAATCAGTGACCACTGAGGAATTTGTGCCGGAGTGGAGTTACAAGATTGCACCTCTGCTCACACTCATTCCTATGATCTGCATCCCAATCTTCCTTCTCATATCCTTAGGAAGGGTGAGGAAAGCCCATCAATCCAACCAGCACATTAGTTTGTTTGTTCATTCATTCATGTTTGTTTGTTTCTTTGATACATTACCAATGCATCTTAATGTGACATGTAATATGTTGACATTCAAAGAAAAATCCATGAATGTATCTTGATTTAAACTTTCCATCTCCCCAGGGTCGTAACATCATTGCCTCCTCTAGTGACCTGAAGCAAATCCGACCAAACAGTCCACGTCTCACAATGTTTAATCGTGTTATCATTAAACCACAAAGATACCAGAGCAATCATGAAGATGCAGAGGAGAAAACCCTTCCAGAACACATCAGTGGGGTTTGATACACAATAATGACATCATATGATATGTTTTAGCTTTTATATTGCATTTTATTTACTGTGAAAAGTGCAGTATTAATTTGTAATGGTTAGTATTTTTTTTACCTGATCCGAAATTAAATATCTTTTGTTGGCATAACATTATTAACATTATATAACATTATTTGGCCAGTTGAAATCAATACATTTCAGGTAGTTAATGTAGTTTCCACGGTCACAGTGTGAAACAATGTATTGTGTACATTGTATTACAATATAAGCATTGTGAAAAGATTCTCATTTTAAAAAAACTGTTTTTAGTCAGCCTTAGTATTATAAAATCAGAATGATCATTTTTGTATTTGAAAAATCTATAAGTTCCAAAAACAGATATTAATGCATTAGTTTGCATTTTAGTTACTAACTACTCATTTCATATTAGATGACATGTTTATAGATCTCATAGGTCATGATTACAGAGGTCTTGTTTACATTTTGTCATCTCATTTTTGTTTAGACATTTATTATTAGTATTGGTTAGTTATTATCTATGGTTATTACTATTATTAGTTATGGTGACTGGTATATTGTAGCACTCTTTAGAACCTCCTTATAAAACATGTACTTTCATCTATAACATTTTTGTATCTCAATTCTCTAAGCGAAGCAGTATAAGGTGCAAAATAGCCCGGTGAAAGACAATACAACTGTTCACATGATTTGTTTGTGATTTGTTTTTAAGCTCAGCTTTTAAGCTCTCTATTATTTGAACATTCTTTGACATTGTCTGAATTTTTTAGTGGATGGATGGTGCTTCATAAAGTTTTTTAATAAAAATGTTGGTGAGGTGTTTAATTTTTGCCCCAATAGAGCAACAATGATTGGTATTCCAAACACTCTGAGTCTGGTCATTGAAACAGGTCTGTACTCATGCCATTGGTTCAGCAAATGTTGCGATGTTGAGCTGTTCAAACACTTTCTAATTCAGTTATCAGCTCAGAGTCTCTCATCCATGTAATGTGCAGGGACATTCGATTAACAAAAAAAATTATATATATGTTATGGCCTTGGGTCATGACTGTCACAGCACAAGGGGATGCGTTTAGGGGTGCGGTTTACTCTGACGGACCAATTAGAGAGCAACTTTCAAAATGACAAATGCATTGAACCAATAGGACCATTTAGAGATCAATCAGCTGAACCAATTAGATTGTGAGGGGTTCTTATGAGGGTAAAATGTATACAGGACATAGAATTGACAGTATTGTGCTATTCTGAGTAATCATTGACAATCTGTAGATACTGGGGTACTTTTTTACGTTAAATAAATCATAACAATCACAGAAACATGAACAAAGATATTTTAAAGTATGTGACACCTATTGACTTCCATTGTATGAACACAAAACCACAAACAAAACTACTGTCATGTCATTTTTTAATATTAGATTGACAATGTAGCATTGTATGTTCCCTAGTGAATGAAATTTATTGAAGAATCCTATCGAAGAATGCAAATTTGTTGAACTATTTCACAGCTTAGGTAAAAGTTTTAATCATGATACAATTCTAAGTAATATTCTGTAGGTATTTTACTTTGTCTGAAGAAATTGGCTCTCTCCAACCATATACAAGAGGCTAAAGTATTGTAATGGACTTGCCTGATGGACCTGTCCTTGGTGTCTTGTGCTACTGAGGGAAGGCACCTTTAAATTCCTGACATTTTCATCCCCTGAATCTCAAAATGTAAATCCAGAACTCAATTAAAATGAGAGAATACAGCTATATAAGATGCACTGATCTCTTTCAAGCTCTTTGTGCATTGTAAGCCTAATGCAATTTTTATAACCTAACTGTGCAGAGGGATTCATTTCATTTAAACATACACTTGGGGGCACAAAGCTCGGTCCACAGCTGGGCAATTTTCTACAAGATACTTGATCTCAAAATATGGCAGGAAATTGGAATTCCACTCAATAGGTCTCTTAGGAGGGACACTTTGCTAAAGGTGCGAAATTGCCACTGTGACTACAATAAATCACAAAAAAATGTCATTTTAGCATCTCTCATACCCTCCTTCATGTCTCTTAGTAATACACACATCCTCTCTTTCTCTCTGCAGGCCCTGTGATGTAGATCTGTCACTTGACGGTGCATTTAACAATGCCACCGTCTCTGCATGCAAGAGACAGCGGCTTTGCATGCAAGTCAGTTACAGGGATCAATGCACCTCAATAACCTCTGCATTGCTTTGATGCACCACTAGATATGACCAAAATGACCACACATGCACAAAAAGGTATGAAGTGAACACAGACTGCGAACCGTGAACACACACAACTGGAGCAGTGGGCGGCACTGCGGTGCCCCTGAAGCAACTGGATATAAGGTGTCTTGTGCAAGGGCACCTCAGTTGTTTACTTTTGACAATGGAAATAAGCAAGCAAGCTGGTTACAAGCCTGAGACTAACCAGTAGGCCACTACTGCCATAGCAGGATATTGTGGATATTGTGTCACTGCAGCAGCATCACTTACATGCTTAGCAGTAGCAGGTTTTCATATTTGCATCGTCAGCCATCTTGGACTTATTTCTTGACT
Source organism: Botia kubotai (assembly GCA_036877585.1). NCBI lineage: Eukaryota > Metazoa > Chordata > Actinopteri > Cypriniformes > Botiidae > Botia > Botia kubotai. Next base: position 19,116 of record JAZGTI010000309.1, on the reverse strand, counting down.
GAGCATGTGCAATGCATTTTGGGGTGTCCTTCTTTCAAAAGGATACATGTTGATGATGCCATAGAATTTGGCAAAAACTATGGGTCTCGGCATATTAGGTAAGTAATTGTTTTGGTTTTAAAACCGATGGTAGACAGCAGAGTCTTCGGGAAACTAGTTCATAATTATATTGAATTATGCTTGTACCCAAACGTGAACTTTAAGCTGCTAATTGTAACTTAAGTTACAACTATGTCTTAAAATGCCACTAGTGCAAGCTCACAGTCCAAAAAACAGTTGCCTAACTTGCCTAAATATCAGTCACTATTAAAGAAAATAAAGAGTCCACTGTCCAAAAACAAAACTACAACCTCCAGCCTGTCTTTTCATGTGTATGTTTATGTCAATAACCTAAGAAGTGAACAAGCAATTGAATAGACAATACGCCATGTAGGGTAACTTTTCTCATATGTAAAGCAGTGTGTTAACTTTGTAATCTCTCTGTGTCGTCTCTCTGTGTCGTCACCATGGGCCGCTTCATTGTGAGAGTGTAATTAGCCTCTATTGATTTGAGGGCAGCATACAGCGAGTGATGAAAACCAGCTCTGACAACTCCAATTCTGTTCCTGTCACGTAACGATCGCAGGCAATGACAAACCTAATATGAATAACCTTTGCTTTACTGTTGACATTGTGCATTAAAACCACAATTGTGATGGTCTTATTACACATAAAATCATTTTCTGTATGGCCAGTTCTGGGAGTAATGAAGAAACTTCTAACATATGTCCCTAAAATAATGTTGTTTTGCCTAGCTATATGATATATAAATATTTAAGTAGGAACATATTGATGCAAGCCCACTCGTGATTTCCCCCGTCTCTACACAATACATCATAGTCCCACCTGATGCCAGCCAGAAGAGGCTTTTAACAATCATTAACCCAGCCCAGTGTTATTTTAGCCAAGTGTCCTTGTTACAGTATAATTATACATTTATGGACTAATTAAGATTACATAACAGCATGTCCTTACTATAGGGTATGGTTTGGTTTAGGGTTAGTTGCATGTAATTATGCATAAATAACTGTTCCTATAGTAAAAACTGCAAAACAGAAAAACAGATGCGTTAACATTTCTTGTAGGCTTTTTAGGAATAAAGTCCATAAAATATTATTTATTGGTTAATCTAAAACCGTTACATTATATATACACGATACATTAATCCATTAATTGAATTTGCAGTTTTTAAACAAAGAGTCACTGTTTGGGGCCCCAAATGGCACATATTTTTACATATGCCCTGATCCAAACTCACATGCCATATGCCCACCCAGTGAGTAACTGAAAGGAGACTCGCTTCAAAGGAATAAAGCTCAGTGTTGTTGGTTTGCATCCAAATGATTACTCATAGCAGAGGTGCTGCTGTTATGGGAGCTTGTCCAATTCTGTCATCAGGACACATGGAATTTCAGGATGTTTTGGGAACATTGGTAATGTGCTGGGGGACATAGTAAGTGGGATTGCAAGATTAAATAATCACTGTTGGAATGATTTTTTAAAAATGTGTGATAAAACATCAGAAAAATACAGCATACCAAATTTAACCAACAAAAACTGTATTTAAAACCATTATCAGTTATATTATATCAGCATAAGAACTGAATTGAAAGTTGAGTTAAAAAATGTAACTCATGCCCTTAAGCGAACTTTAGCTCAGAAGAGGTTTCCTTCTTTCCACCATTTCTTACAGGTCAGATTTATGAGGCATACATGCTAATTTTATCATACCTCTTCTTATATCTTTGTCACAAAAGCCCATAACTCACTTGCAAACGCCCATTGATTGTTTTTCATGCAATAACTAGCACAGATAGCCAGTTCTCCACGCATTCACAGATGGACAGATTCAGTTTTTCCCACGTTTTTAATTCTCTTATTGGCTGTTACCGCAGAACTAACCTTGGAATCTCTTCTTTTATACAGAGATACTCTATACATGGCTAAAAAATGTGGACACCCCCTTCTTATTAATGCATCTGGCTATTTTAAATAATAGTATTAAAAGATGCACAGAAACAACCATAAAAGCCATGTAATGTCCATGTAGAAAATGTTAAGCAGAATGGGGCCCTTAGCTGTTCAATTACTGAGGTGCACTGTGCACAAATCAAGCAGTTTACTGAGTTCGGTGTGGAGGAATTGTATTGGTCCAAATCTTAAACATCTTTGGAATAAACTGGAAAGCTGACTGTGAACCTCATCAGCCAACATCAGTCCCTGACCTCACTGATGCTCTTGTTTCTGAAAGAGAGCAAATCCCTACAGCCATGTTCCAACAGCTAGTGAAACAGCCTCCCTAAAGAGTTATATTACATTCATATTACGTGATTGAATAACACAATACTGTAGTTACACTGTAGCACCCTGGAAAAAAAAGAAAAATACCAATGCAGTTTTGTTTTTGTTTAGCACTGTCAATAATTGCAATTTGTAGAAATAAATGTTAACTTTTGTTAAAATGCACTCTTATGTAGTCATCTAATTTTGGAAATCAAATATGTAGTAATTCCACTTTTTTCAATGACCTGTCTCTTTCCACAAAATTTAACACGTTTAATAGCATCTTACTTTAACTACATGCGGTACGTATTATCTTTGCTATGTAATGTCTTTAAACAGCAAATGACTATTTAAGCAAACTGCATTTTGTTATCTAATGTTTTGTCAACAATGTACATGATGTGATCAATTTGAAAGGTTTATTAAAATGTAAAAATATTGTCACCTCAATATCTTTGAAAAAACAGTTACTGTGCAAATGTATCAGTCATAAAATTAGGGGCCTTAACTAATAAAGTCATTAGGGGTCATTTTTGAAAGACGTCATGCCGTCCACATTTTAGGCAGCGTGCCTGCTTCATTTTTAAATCCTAACAAGCCCCTTCAGTGCTAGAATGGAGCACTCTTCCAAGGGGATATCCCATGGCAACCAAACTGGCATAGGAATCGTTGCGCACACAACTATACACTGATACACACCCAATATATGCAGACAAAACGCACACTCTCAATACTGGGGCACTGCTATCGACTCTTGTTTGGTAGCCTCAGGTTGTCAGTGTGGTTAAGCGATAATTCTATAAAACAACAGGTCGAAGTTTATTATCTACAGCTCAATACCACCCACAGGATCACCAAGGCATTGAGGGCCCCTCTAGATACGAAGAGAAAAAAAGGAAACTCTTTGCCATAGCTGGGACATTGGGTCAGTTTCTTTTTCTGTTGTGAATGAAGGCACTGGGTAGTTGGCATAGTCCAGCAGTTTAGATCATTTCTGGATACGTGTCCACATCTTTCAACTCACCTGTGTGCAGGATATACACGTAACATCTCAGAGGTACAGTTTTTCCTACTGCTTTTTCAAAGTGTTGTTGCTGTCATAAACATTCGATGCAAAATGCATCCGTGTTCAACTTCTTTTGCTGCTCAGGCACGTAAAAGCGGAATGCAGAGAACACACTGGAGATATTTTAAATACTGATATTAAAAATGTCATAAAACTGTGAGCCTGAAGCAAATTTGACTAAGATTGTGTTCATTGTGAATTAAAAGGGTTTAATGGTGAGTTCTTTCTTCAAATGTATAGGAACGTAATGTATGTATGAATGTAAAAGAATGTAAAAGTTTAATTTCAGGCATATTTGAGTATTTGAGGGTAATTTTGTTATGCATTGGCAAACAGGTTGGAGAGAAACAGACAGAAACAGAAGGTAAAAAGGTATTTTAATGCTTACTGTTTGTCAAATGTTAGTGGAACATGGTCGTAGTTTATCTGACTACACCTGTTATTCTGTTAGGACAGAGTAGAATCAGTAACTGAACATGAAGTAATGATTTGAGATTTTTTATATTGATTGTGTAAAACATTTATGCGTTCCAGCATAAATGGTGGAAATAAATGCAGGTTCGGTGGGGCCAATATCACTTAATATCATTTAATCTTTGAATGCGCAGTGGTTATTGAGAATATCAGACTTCTTATTGTGAATGATTGACCAATCAGAATCAAGAATTCCCTGAGAAAGAGAATGAGACACTGCATCTGGTCTGACGCTACAAGAAATGCCTTTTGTGTGACTGGTGTCTGAATCTCATGTCTAATCATGCCAATGTAATTGGCCCACAGCAGTAATTGGCCCAAGACACAGTGTCTCATTCCCTTTCTCAGGGAACTGAGGTTACATATGTAACCAGGATGTTCCCTTTCGAGGTAACTCACGACACTGCATCTGGTTTATTTGGAATGCAATACCAACTGCACCATGCTGAGGGGAGTGAATGCCACATGGGCTGTGTTGAAGCACAATCACCATAGACAGAATGCAATAATACCGTACTTGCGAACTGCTGGACACACAGGGAGGTGTTTGGTGTGGGACTTCAACACCAGTGTCAGTACACCAACAACATATGTCAATGAGGCAGCTGCATAAAGGCTTGGCTATGTCAGCTTACTAAGCCAGATGCAACTTTCATAGCTTAATGCAAGTGACAGCCTTATCAGCATATCAGCAAAGGAGCCGTGGACCGTCTGTAACAAGAGTGCCAGACACTCAACCCTGAGGACTGACATGCAAGGAGAGCTAGTAGACAGATGGTTTCAGCCACTTGACTGTCGTCCCTTGACTGAGCTCTAAGAATAGGTAAGGACTTCTATAGTGAAGGTACAACTCAACGCATTCCCCCACCAACTCTTTAACACAGGGCCCTGCTAAAACATTTTATGCTATACACAGGTTTGACATGAGATTTAAACATGGTCTCCCAAGCTAGTGTTAGCACACCATCCAAGGATGCCTCTAAGCAAGCTGCATAAAGATTAAGCTGAGCTCAAGGAGAAGCAAAATACTACTCTACCTGCACCCTGCTTTAAGGAGGGCAGAGGGCTCACCGTAGTAATAAGAGTGCCACACACATCCCAGAACATCAAAAATCTGGAGATTTGGGTTGGCTACAACCACCCAAAACTGACGTCCTTTCCCAAGAGTCTTTAGGGGAGCGTAGGACCCTCAATAATGAGGGTGCTACTCTATTTATACTCCAGAGGACCAACTGCCCTCACTTTAAAACACCATCCTCTCTAACAAGGACCCTCTATAGTGAGGGTGCTAGTCCACCTTCATCCTAGGGCCAGAATTCCAAGGGGAGCTAACAGACAGCTAGCTGCAACTGCTCTAAACTACTTTCCCTTAATGGAGTTCTGGGGGAGCAGGGGATGCTCTATAGTGAGGAAACTGGTGTATGATCAACCCAAGGGGCACAATGACAGGCTGACCATCACACAACAGGAAGCTCCACCCTCTAGGTGCTATTATGGCCAGGAGAGATGCAGGGAAGAAGGCCTGTGTTGGACCCAGCTGTTAACTCAACCCTTCGGACCTGCCTTCCAAGGGGAGCCATTAAATGCCGGCTACAACCACTCAAAACTGCGGTCCCAGACCAAAACCTAAACTCCAACTATTAAGGAGGAGGGCTAAAAAACATACTGGCAAGCAAACTCGTCCTCAAGGGGAGTAAAGGAATCAGAAAAATGGTTCCTCTTGTGACCTCATGAGGGTCTGAAAACTAGGACGGTCATAAAACAGACAACAAAGCAATCCTCAAGGGGAGTTTGAACCAAAAACATGGTCTTTCGCTGATCTACATGGACCTGGGACAGTGTGTATTAGAATTGTTCACGGTGGGGATCTAATCTTGGTCTCTCAGTTTAGTGATGGCATACAACTGGCTTATGTCACAGGCCTGCCATGAGAAAGCTCTAATAGGGAGCATCACAGCTCTCATTCAAAGTGAGGCTCAATCCAACAATCTGCTAGCCAAGTAGAGCTCACCAGTAGTAAGATACAACTTCTCAGCACAGTTATTCTCTATGGGGCTTATATGGAGGCTGCCTACCAAAGAAGAAAGGTCCCCGATATCCCAAGTGGCAGCACCACTCTTATCACTCACATGATGCTTAAATAAGCGATAAGCCCTCTCTGAACCATGAGAAAGGTCGTCCACCATAATCACCTCTAGTCCAATATTCAAGGCCTGTTTAAAGTGCTTATGCAACACCACAGGACAGAAAAATAGGGAGAGAGACAAGGCTACTTTTCAACCCCATGTGAGCCTCAGCCCACCTGTCCTTCGCATCTTGCCTCCTTTCCCAGCAGGAACGTGGGCAGCGAAACTCTGTTCTAACCCCACCTCCAGTCCTCAGACATAGGCAGGCCAGGCATAGGGGCATTAGATGATACTTCTCAAAGGCCTGAGACTGCACTGATGCTTCTTTGAACTTCTCGACCACCGTCTGTACAGACATGCAAAAAATCTTAGAGGCAGAGACCGCCAAATTTAGAGAAACCTTTCTTTTTTCTCACTATGAGCTGAACCACAGATAAGCTCATTTACCATACTTGCCACAGAACCCGATCCAAGTCCTTAAGCAGATCAGCTTGGTATGCCTGTAATATGGCCATCATATGCAGCGTAGCACCAGCCTGACCTGGTGTCACATATGTTCCACAAACCCAGTGAGGACAAGCCTTTGCCGAGCTTCAGCAGCAGTGGGACTCCTGGGGCTCACCCAGGCAGACAACCAGATGAGTGGAGCTTCTTCAATGAGAAGCCCTCACAAAGTGCACAGTCAGCTCCCTTTAGAACTGTTTGTGCATGTTCCTCACCCAGGCAAGCGACACAGAATTTGTATGTGTCCAATGTTATAACATCAGGAAAATCAGACCTTGTTCAAGCATGCAACACAGCTTCTAATCCAAGCACTCATAATGTCAAGGCTGAACTATTGCAATGCCCTACTGGCTGGCCTTTCAGGCAATTCAACCAAACCCCTGCAAATAATTCAGCAAATAATCTGGTCTTCAACCACCCTATAATAATTTATGTTACACCCCTCCTGATCTCACTCTACTGGATACATGTAGTCGCCCGCATTAAGTTTAAATTTTTGATCCTGGCCTTCGGGATAGTAACCAGAACTATACCTCAGCTAACTCCTTCAGATATATGTCCCCTCTTGAGTGTATTTGATGGTACAGTATGTATTTGATGGTACAGTTGAACGTTCTCCAATGTATTATGATAATTACCGGTATACTGTGACCTATTGTTAACAGGACCAGGATTATATTTTGGAGTGCTGTACAGTATTGTGGTGTTTTATTACTGTCTCTGCAAAGGTCAATGCTTGCATTTAGGTTCCCACTATACCCTGTGGCATGAATAAATTATGTAGTTTAGGCATGTTTCTAAAACTATTTTCTGGTTTGTTTAGTTGTCTTTTTTATACCACATGCAACAGCATGCAAAAAATTACACATTATGCACTGTTTTAACAGTTTTGAATTGTGTTATAGAAATTACTGTAAATCTAAAATCCTTTTTTTTGCTTAGCTGAACACGCCGATCAATTATATGTTAACAAGTACATTTTTAAATACAGTAACCCAGCACTGGATGCTCAGTGCTAATAAAACAGTACTGGACTGAAGTGGATCAGACTGTGGTGTGACGGTGGACCTGTAATGGGAAAGACCGGCCAGAGCACAGTGGACCTCAACTCTCCTTCAGATGTAAAGCAGGCGGTCCCGTTTGAGGACCTGGATCACAACAATGTTCCTGTGGAGGTGGAGAAAAAAGATACAGTACCAGACAGAGGAACCTGGAAGGGAAAGTTTGACTTCCTATTGTCCTGCGTTGGATATGCTATTGGGCTGGGAAATGTTTGGAGGTTCCCATATCTGTGTGGAAAGAATGGTGGAGGTAAGAGAAGACAGAATTATTTTATTTGTGCCTTGTTACATCGATACCAAGCCTTTTTCAAATAGGACGTGCTTGATGGTCCTGGAACTTTGTATCTTTAGGAGCATTTCTGATCCCGTACTTCACTACTCTGGTGTTTGCTGGTATCCCATTGTTTCTGCTGGAGACAGCATTAGGGCAGTACACCTCGGTAGGAGGGTTAGGAGTATGGAAATTAATACCTATGATGAAAGGTGAGAAGACAAATACACACACACGCACTCACACAGAAATCTGCTCAGCTATATAAATGGGTTTTTTATTGAACTATAAGCATAACCTTTTGAACTCTAAAATACGCCCAAACTGTTTTGCAGTTGTGTAAGTGAATAAAGACATTTTAGTTTTTAACTACTTTTTCCAGCTAGTTTATTTTAAACTACCTTCTGAATTTTTGGGGAGCAAATATTCCTCAAAAGTAGAGCTAGATCAGAAACGCACACTTTCACACACACAAACATTTCCTCAGCAAACTGTTGCACTTTCTTTGTTGTTTGTTTCTTTGATGCAGTTTTGATGAACCCTCATGGGACCTGAATGGAGAAAAGCAGACAGACTTTTTGTAATTGTTGTGTGACTTGTGATGAAACACCAATATAATTTAATTTAAAGATGGTTACTGCTATAGTGATGGCTTACCGTTAAACCTCCTGATTAATTAGTCATATGTGCCATATCCTGATTAACTCTTATCAGGTGTCGGTCTGGCTGCTGTGGTCCTGTCCTTCTGGCTGAACATCTATTACATCATCATCATCGCCTGGGCTTTATATTACCTCTTCAGCTCTTTCAAAGCAGTGAGTGTCTATCAAAACTTCATGTCTCCATCCATCCTTTCATTAAACCAGCTAAGCTTTCATCCAGCATCTGTTCATAACTTACAATAATTTAATATTGTTTATCATGTTTTATTCAGTTGCCATCTGCCCATACACAAATTCATTTGATTCTGTTAGTCAATAAAAGTCATGGAAATTAAGCAGTGAGTAATCTAGAATGATTACTTGGATTTTATGCTAAATTAAAGCCGCCTCTGGACTATCCAATCAATCATTTTAAAAAGTACTAAGTAATGTACTATCTTACCTATAGGATATCAAGTGAGCCTGGACTTGTCCTTAAAGTAGCAATCCATAGATGTTTTGGGTTAAAAATATACAAAAATTAATGATTGAGCAAGTACATGACAGATTAATCTTCAACACAATCTCCTTACCTTACTGCGATTCACAACTGTACGTTTATAGTAATGATTCATAATATAAGGTGTTGGGTCCTATTTTACAGAAAATGTCTGACTGTAAACAGAAAGAAGATCCAGTTGCTATATCGTGTGTCCAGATGCTGCAGATTGTGCAGCGTTTGTCGCTTGTCCTTACAGCAGTTGTTTAGAATTTAAACTTGTTATCCACTAAGAAAATAACTTTGCAAATACCCTGTACTTTTATATTTCGAACAGAGATGGCAGTAAAGAGGCAAACGTTACAGATTGCAGCTTGACTGGAGCGTAAACTGGGCTTTAGTTAATTAATAATATCTTTACTCCAAACCAAATGACACAAGGCATTTACATAGATTTTTCATTGCATCGTGGGTCAAATAAATTATACAGCACATTAGTTTTCACCATCCGTGTCTCTATCAGGCCCAGTCAATTCAGCTACATTTGTCTTGAGCTTAAAAAAAAAATTCTCAGAACTGGTTCTTTTTTCAAGCTCTCTCTTCCTTCCTGTTTCTCTCTATCTCTCTCCGCCCCTTGAGCCCCTTAAGCTCTTTGTGGGTCTGTCTTTTGGTCTGGAGAGTGTTTTAAAAGGCTCCACAGAACACTCAAATAATAACTGTCTGTTTTGTGCAGAGTGAAGTGCAGTTTCTGCACACTGTGGTCTGGGAATAAAAGCTCTCCCACACACACCAACATTGCAAAGAGACTCTGACATAAAACCAGCCTTTGTTTCAGCAATACATTGTGCTGCCTTTTTTGATGCATTTCATTCACTCTCCATTGCTTTACTCATTTTGCTTTATTAAATTATTTTTGCCTGTTTAATACTTGTCTCTGTCATGTTCACTCTCTCTCTCTCTCTCTCTCTCTTTGTTTCCTGTTTCTTTAGGAGTTGCCATGGCAGACTTGTGATAACCCTTGGAACACTGAGAGCTGCTTTTCCAACTACAGTCTCATGGACACCACCAACCTGACCAGTGCAGTAAATGAGTTCTGGGAGTGAGTCAATTCAATCATTTTTTTGTTTTTGTAAATGCTTCACTACAGCTGTCATTTTGAAACCCCATTTCTAACAAAAAATAGCTTTCCTCTTAACACTAAGCTAAAGTTCATGGGTTATGCAAGTTCATATCCACCTGGTCATAATTTGCTGATATTTAATCCAATCATTTCTGGTTTGAAGTCTTTTGTCGTCATTTATTCACCCTCATGTTGCTCCAAAACTATATGTCATTCTCTTGTGCGGATAAAAGAATGAAATATTGTTCGTGCTTGTTTCTCCATACAATAAAATCATACAGTGACCGAGTGATGTCAAACTCTTACAGTAGCCCTCATTTGTCGCCTACATATTTAAATTGTTGCGTGATCAGGTATGTCCTATATAAGAACCAGTGACAGTGACTGGCATAATAAACAATAAGTTATCTTTGTTATTATATTAGTATACGTATGTATACGTTAGTATAGTATACGATACTTTAACAAATGTGATATTTCTTATAATGTAGCAAAGTGTTTACATAGATATTTGCTTCCTCCATAGGAGAAATATGCATCAGATAACAAATGGTTTGGAGGAACCAGGAGAATTGCGTTGGCCACTGGTTGGAACTCTGGCGTTGTCATGGATCCTTGTATATTTCTCAATCTGGAAAGGCGTGGAGTGGACCGGGAAGGTGATTTCAAACATTCTATTCCTATAATACAACACATCTGATGTTTGTATTTCTTGCTTTTGTACTGCTTCCCACTCCAATTCTGTATACTTACTGCTTTGTATTCCCTTCATGTTGCCTCCCTTTTTATCTCATTTGTTCACACCCTTGCTTTTGGATTAGTTTTATTGCTTTAATTGCTCAGAGGTTGATCTTTTATAGCTTAAAAGTGCTAGCTTTTCCCAAAAGAAAAAGAAAAATCAAGGAGTCAAAGAATAGTGCTATAATCAATGTAAACAGCAAGGTGCCGAGAATTTGGTCTTTAAAGAATTCAATGAGAAATGTTGGAGTTCATATTAAACACTGTGGATATGCAGCCCTATGGAGACATTGCTTTGTTTGTTTGTTTGAGTGACTAATCAACCTCACACAGCAACATCAGCTCAGCCAATAGTGTGAATTAAAAAAACCTGTCACATATGATAAAGACATTAGCAAACAGACGTGTCTTAAAACTACAGTTTAAACAGTTTAAATTGTTTTTCCTAAAGAGAAAGACAAATTGCATCCTTTATTTTCTAATTTCTGAGGTTAATTGACTTTAATCTCTTACACTGAAGAGGAAAATACATTTTCCAGCAGTTTATGGCCTTGCTAGACATCACTAATTAAGGACCGTCATTATCCTACACAACACAAATCATGTGCGTAACCAACTATTAAACAGAAGCAACTAAAAGCATCTCATTAATATGTTAACTATATAGTGGTCAACACATTCTTTAAAATGATTCTCTCTGTCTCTCTCTTTCTCTGTGTCTTCATTTATCTCTCGCCCTCCTCAGGTGGTGTATTTCTCTGCCACCTATCCCTACTTCATGCTTTTCATTCTGTTCTTCCGTGGTGTCACTCTTCCTGGGGCTAAAGATGGCGTCCTCTTCTACATTACCCCCGACTTTAACAAGCTTTTAAAATCAGAGGTACTCCATTTTTTTAATTTGAAAAATGATCCTAGTTTATTTTTGAAACTTTGTAAAAAACATCATATATTACAAGCTCATGCAATCTTGCAATCAAGTGAGCTGAGAAATGTAATATAAGTCTAACTTTGTTTTTGTTTTGTTTTTTCATCTCAGGTGTGGTTGGATGCTGCCACTCAGATTTTTTTCTCTTATGGTTTAGGTTTAGGCTCTCTTATTGCTCTGGGAAGCTACAACCCCTACAACAATGATGTCTACAGGTGAGCCCTATTTGCTTCTCTACAAAGACACGGAAAAAATGGACTTGGGGGTTTTTACTTGTCATTCAATGTCATGTGCTAAAAATGATGGTGCAAAACAAGCTAACAAACAAACAAACTAAACAAATAGATGTCATAGACAAAATAATAATGAATAAATTAACAAAAGTTTTTTGTTCTATTCGTTCCTATTGCTTTCAGTTGTTTTGAAGTAAATGATCAGATTCTTGTTATTTTGTAGAGATTCTGTGATTGTGTGCTGTATAAACTCCTGCACCAGTATGTTTGCTGGGATCGTCATATTCTCCATTGTGGGCTTTATGTCACACATCACAAAGAGACCCATTGAAGAGCTGGCTGCCTCAGGTCATTACATCATTAGACTCTTCTAGCTATTTAAACTGTAAAAATTGAGTCATGTTAACATGCCTGAAGATATTTGTGGTTTAAATTCAGGCCCAGGTTTGGCGTTTCTAGCCTATCCGCAGGCTGTTACCCAGCTGCCCATGTCTTCACTCTGGGCTATACTTTTCTTCTCAATGCTTATGATGCTTGGGCTGGATAGTCAGGTACTACTACAAACACACACACACATACATTATGAATGTTTCTATGCCAGCCGTTCAGTTAAGGGATAGTAATATTGACAGCATTGACTACAATTATTTTTAATTTAATTTATTTTAATTTATTTTTTATAATTTCTCAAACTGCTTTATATTGTTACAATGTTGTAAATGTTGTAAATAATGTAAGGTAATGTAATTAAACAATGTTTACTCTTTCTCCATATTTCATATTACCTTGCCCAAAATCGTGTTTATTTGACAGCAAACGTTTAGTCTATATATAAATAAAAAAAGTTATATATATTAGTTTTATATATATATATATATATATATATATATATATATACCAGAATGACACACACTTTCAAGTGCATGACATTGGTGTATAATAAAGCACTGTGTGTCAGTTTTGTACAGTGGAGGGCTTCATAACTGCTCTGGTGGATGAATATCCCACAGTCCTGAGGAAGAGAAAGAAACTCTTCATTCTTATTGTCTGTATTATATCCTTCATGATTGGCTTCTCCAACATCACACAGGTAAAAATCACCTGTCTGAAAACCACTCCGCTTCATTCTGTGAGATGTCTGGAGATGTTATCATCACTGTCAGTTTCAATGTAATCTCACTGTGTGTGTGTGTTCTTCTTTAGGGTGGCTTGTATGTGTTCAAACTGTTTGACTACTATTCAGCCAGTGGAATGTGTCTCCTGTTTCTGGTCTTCTTCGAGACAATCTCTATTTCCTGGTTTTACGGTATATCTACTCATAAGGAAAAAGGATAATCAGGGTTAAGACATCTTGAAGGAACAGTTCACCCAAAAATGAAAATCATCTCATAATTTACTCACCCTCAAGCCATCCTAGATGTATATGACTTCCTTATTTCAGCCAAACACAATCAGAATTATATTAAATAATCTGTTTTTTTCAAGTGATGAAACACACATATGACAACTAGTCACAAGACACATGAGAACCAATGAGATGAGAAGTTATTGATGTACCACCACATTTGAAAGCTCTCTGATCTGTTTGTTTGCATAGATACATAATGTACTCAAAATATTAATAGTTTTCTTTCACAATTAATCATTTTGCTTCAAAAACATACAAAGCTCAGATATTCACATACTCCAATTGTGGTAAGGATGAATACAATTCATTTTTGAGTGAACTATTCCTTTAAATATATTTGATATGTGTAAAATTAAATGCTAAGAATGAACATTTCTAAACAAGTTAATTGTAAAATAAAACATATCCAAAGGTGCAATAGTCACAGTAAAGATAATCTTCTTACTTTACTTACCTTTATGTTGCAGAAGCTTTCAAGGTCCAACTGCATCATTAAACTGTTATAGACTATTGCTGCTATATTAGTATAAGTTTTCTGAAGAACAGAAAAGCTTTATGTAAAGAACAGACAACAATTTAAGGTGTTATTCACAAAAACTTTTCCATGTGCATTGTTTCTGTAAAGCACCTTCGTATGAAATTTAATACAGAAAATGATGCAGTAACAAACTAAAGGCAACTGGGGAATTTTGCACTAAATCAGGTTTAGTTTGATGCCCCATTTTTTTCCCACACACCTTGTACATAGTGTCATTGCTAGCTGGTAAAGTCTAGTAGATTTAGCCCCAGTGATAAAGGTAGACAAATCTCTCTGTCTATTGTTCTTCAGGGGCAGATAAATTCTATGGAAATATTGAAGACATGATTGGTTATCGGCCATGTAGCTTTTGGAAGAACTGCTGGATTTACTTTAGTCCATTAATCTGTTTGGTAAGTATTTCATCTGCAAACGATAATAATTATAAGCTTCATAAAATCATTATATCAGTGTCATATGTTGTTATTTAATATGGTAAATTATTGTATACAGTTTAACCCAGATGTACTTAGTAATCTAAGGTCATGTGTTTTGTTTGTAGGGTGTTTTCATGTTCAGTGCTATTGAAATGACTCCTTTGACCCTGGGTAAATATGTGTACCCAGCATGGGGTCAGGGCATTGGCTGGCTTATGTCTCTCTCCTCTATGGTTCTAATACCTGGATATATCATCTATATGCTCGTCACCACCAAAGGCAGTATCCGACAGGCAAGACTTCTCTGATGGGCTTATTGTTGTAGAACTGTAGCTTTCTTCTTTATCTGCGGTCAATCCCATACTGCATTTAACCCCAAACCCAACCACCACCCTCACCAACATGGATGCTTAACCAACATTTTTCATAGTGACATTTCCTTCCAAATTTCCTTTCTTCCAAATGTCCAATCTTCATTCTATCCTTCAAGACAACATCATAATCATCTGAACTTTCCTCCTAACAAAATTCCAAACTTCCAGATGTTTTTCAATAATTTTCCCGGGTTGTATCCTTCCAAATGAACTGCCTTCTATGCCTTCCTCCTTTTTTCACTTCCAAACAAACTTCCAAACCTTCCCAATACAATAATAATATTTCAGAATAATAATTCTGAGATTATTCAATATTAAATTTTTAATACAATATTTCAAGGTAATAATAATTATGCAATAATTGTATTGATATGTGCTTGTCTTTCTCAGCGCTGGCACAAAATGACCAAACCTACAGAGCATAAAACCCCAGATGCCAATGATCTCACGCAACACCCCTTACAGACAGGGGAGGCTTCGGTGTGACATCATTTCCTCATTCCTGTACAATGGACATTAAAGACGGTGACCTTAAATCAGTATTCCCTTATTCCGTCTGTCTTTCCTGGTTGGAAAGAGTCTAAAAGCAGTCTGAAGGAAACCACGCACACATTCAAGTGACTGTTATCCTGCATTTTATTGCTATTCATCCCTCTTTAAAGTTACCTTTTGCATCAAGTAATATGTGAGTGCTTCATTTCCTGTGTGTCATTTCAGCAGCAAACTTGATTCTTTGTCAGTATGTAGATATGGTCAAGCCAGTTGGTAGGCTATAGATTGAAGTGTAAAATCAGCTGCAATCCTGTTTGTTTTATTTTTTACTTCAAGCATTAAATAGGCAGTCAGTGTATGTCTTCAGTGGTTTATTTATGTCAGCAAATTATAGTGGTTAATTAAATGTTGTTTCACTCAATTAACAACAGGAAATGTATCACTGCCACTGAAAGATGCAGGACATTGTAATGTTTTTGAAAACAATTACAAAATAAGAGAAAACAGGAATGAAACAGGGTACACATCGCAATTATTGCATAAAAAGCTTATAGAGGACCTTGTTGTTTTGTCTTTGTATGTAAATGAATGTGTATGAGGAGAAAGTGTATATCTGAGGTCCTGTAAATGGTCACCATTTCATTAAGATTTTTTAAAGCATTTTAATCACCTTTTGCCTTCACTAGTGCATTTTAAATGGTTCTTCAGTGTTAATTTTTAAATAGACAGAAATTCCATGTAATCTCTCAATTAAGATGAGGTCATGAAAGCTGCATATATAACATATGCGTTTATTAATTATAAAATAATTCTGAATGTGGAATGTCCTTCAGCATTGAACATCAGCTATCTTAAAACTTTAGGTCTGAAATTTGTACAAACAGAGAAGAAAAAAATTTATTGCTTGACAGCTAATTTATTTAGCTCACAAACACAAATCTTAATAAGCTTCATACTGGGAATGTTTAATTTTGATGTACTGTAGATATTTTTCTCACGTAAAGAAGAAGAAATTTATTTTATGGCTACTTTGAAAAACATTTAAAACTTTAAAGGGTTGTTTACCCAAAAAGTGAAAATTCATAATTTCTTTACGCTGGTGTTGTTATAAAAATGTATGACTTTATTTCTGTTTCAGCACACTAAAAAATTCCAGCTAGCTCTTGTCCAACCAATGCCAGTAAACGATGCCGGAGCAACACGCTTTAAAGAAAGGAAGAAAGAGTATAAATATATTATATAAAAATATAACGTCCTTGAATCCATGGGACTGTATAGTTCATTTGTCCACTCGTCACAAACTTTTGCCTTAATCCAATAGCATCTAACTGCAGAATATGAAGCCTTTGGCTCACAGGTTTAGGTTAGGGCTGGGTTAGGAAGTTGCCAGCTTGAAACTCTGTAAGGCACTGTGGGCTTTTATCTGCACCATAATTCTTGATTCTTGAAGCTTAATTGGTAAGCATTGCGTTAGCAGTGCAACAATCGTGGTTTCATCCATACACATACTGATAAAATGTAAAATGTGCTGTAAATTGCTTTCCAAAGCATCTCCCAAATGCAAAAAGGTAAATTTTGGGAATTGGAAATGGTGGGTTAGGGACCGGGTAAAAAGTCCACACTTTGCATTTAAATGAACCCGGAATTTAAGTGGGGAAGACGGTTGTCCATCATTTCATGATGACACATGCAACACGACACTGGCATTATTTTATCGCCAGCTAGAGGGTGCCTAACATTAAWACATAACTATAGGTTGTAATAAGCTGCTTGCACAAACAACCTATATGGCAGGGGTGTCAAACTCAGCTCCTGGATGGCCTTGATTAGCTGGACCAGATGTCAACTCTGTAGGACACTGGCCCTCCAGGAACTGAGTTTGACACCCCTGCTATATGTGGTCGTTTTTGTGGAGTCCAGAATATAAAATAATAATTACATGTGACCTGTGCAATATATTTCACATATTCTGAAGGCACTGGCAAAAAAACAAGCGAAAAATTAGTGAAATGTATTATTTAGTGAAAATTTTCACCACGGCTGAAATCAAATTTTGGAGTGGTTTACGTAATAACAATTTAAATATTGTGTCTGTGAACCGTATAAAAGGCGTCTTGCATGTGGGTTTTGTGCACCAGTTGTGGGATAGATATTGTTGATAATGCATTGTTTTCCTTTCACTGCATTAGAGCTAATTCACTATATTCATGTTAGAGTGTAATTTTATGAGTAGGAACTAGAGTAATTCTAATTAATATGTACTTTTTATGTAATTATTCTGTAGATCTGCTTGTAAATATTAATTAGTATTACCGCTTTTGTATTTAATTGTTTTTACATATGAAGTGTGTAACATACACTATACAAGACCTTATTCACAGTAGATACCATATTTATTTGGCACAATTAAACAAGGCTGTGAGAAATAGAACAGATTTCCATAAGTCGTACTTTGGGTACAAATAGTCATACACATGTCCAGTAGACAAAAACCTCCAGACTCATGGTTTACATGGATTATAAAAATCAGATCTACAACCTTATTAATTTGAACCTTAACAACAATTTACCAGGTGTGACCGACACATTTCTTGCAATAAGTAATCTGTCTGAGAAAATGCTGTGCAACACAAACATATTTAATGTTCAATATGTGGCTATGTGGAGCGTGACATTTCTTTGTGGGCCGGGCAATTGTAACTCCAAATAGAAAACAGTTATGGTAATAACAAAATTCTAAATATGGTGTCTACTTTGTCCAAGGTCTATAGAAAGTGTTACCAAAGCTACACAAAGAACTTTTATTTTGACTATTTCAATTTAATTCTTATTAGACATGATGTTGGCTGGTTTGAATAAAGACAAATAAAAAAACAGTTTTAGTACAATTGCTGACTAGAGAACTATCACGGTAATCAACAGGGCAGTCATTTGACATTACATTTATGCATTTATGTTTTCATTTTTTTTAAATAAATAAAAGTATGAAAAGACTCTTCTATGTGGTTCAGTTAATATTGCAGCCTCACCCTGGACAGGGTCATAACAGACTTCATTGGTTAGGCACATAAATTACGAATGTTTTGTTAATATTACCATGGTGTTAATTTAGGCAAATGAACAAATCAGTTATGAGAGTGACAGTGTTTTTCTTGCTGAATTTATGTCTTCTTGCAAAAAGTTAAAACCTTTGTTGTGCTCTGTCATTCTTGTACTGCCACAGAGAATTGTGGGTGTTACGGAGGAGGTTGCAGCATCAGCGTTACAGTGGGAAATTTAGTGCACAATTTTGTCTCATTACCTACAAGAGTGTTTTTTATCAAACATTATTTACAGTTATGCATTTAGCAGATGCTTTTATCCTTTTATATAGTTTTATTTGGCATTTAAAAATGTGAAGAAAAAAATTCGATCACAAAAACCAATCAATACTTTACATACGATCCTTAAAATCAAATACTTGTTGTATTAGCCAATCTCAGGATTACCTGGTTTTGGAGATTTTCTTTTATAAAGCAGTTAGATATATTCAAGTCAACAGTACTGTTTACTGAGTAACAGTTGACTGGCTCATCTTGGCATGTGCTTAACACAGTAGCCTAGAACAATAAAGCACAATATGTTTAGAAATACTAATAATAATAATACTATAATAATATATATTATTATAGTATAATGCAATGTAAGTCGCTTTGGATAAAAGCGTCTGCCAAATGCATAAATGTAAATGTAAGTGTAAATGAAATTTCCTTGCTACTAAATATTCCACAGTCAACTGTCAGGAGTATTATAACAAAGGTATTATAACAAAGTGGGTAGGTCCTTCAGGGTATCGTGGAGAGGTGAAGTCTCTGAATTGCAACATCTCAAGACCGGCGTCCCTCAGGGCTCAGTGCTCGGACCGCTGC
>JAZGTI010000308.1:27752-71822 GCA_036877585.1 Botia kubotai | reverse complement strand
CTCACAGATGTCCAATGAGCTTCATAGCCAGGGGCTTTTTCAATCCCACCCATCTGCCAGCTCGTGTCGAGCTAGTGAAAGCTTTGTCACAAACTCTAGTGAGCTGCTCTGCTGTCTACAGCCGACGTAGGCAGCTGCCTCCTAAGACAAAATTATCAAAGTAAAACCTCTGACCTCCACACCAACATTTTTGCGATGCTTGTTGAAAGACTGTTCACATTCTGATAGCAATCGCTAGGCAAAGTGGTCTAAAGAAATTTATCTAAATATTTATCTTCTGTGGAAGGTGAAGGACCAAAAATGATTGTCCAATCATCAAAATTTTACATTTGCATACGCTTACACAGGAAGAACATGCAAGATACACACAGCAAGTCCTCCTGGCTAAGCCAGTACTCAAACCGGAGACCCTCTTGCTGTGAGGCAACAGTGCTACCCACCGTGCCCCTGTCATTCATATTTATCCGTATATTAATAATCAACATAACCTCAACCTGTCCACAATCTAGAACGTCTATGCTCTGAAGCAGCCATCTTGTCAGAGCGCATCTGTGATTAAAGTGCTGTGCAGGTAAGCAGCTCACCGGTTTTGCAACAGAGCTAGATCATACAGATAGCAAAAAAAGCTTTAATTGTGTTTGGAGAGGTTTTGGAATGGAGTCAGAGCACAACAGAGGCAGAGATTGAGAATGTAAATAATCAAGTGGATCTTGTACTCATGCTGGTATAAAAACACTGAAGAGATACAGACTGAGGAGGAGAGAAAGAGCGAGAGACGTGGGCATAGCTATACGAGAAACTCTACATGCAGCACTTATTGTGTGTGTGCGCGCACACACTGTGCGAGTTAAAGTAAATTGTGATTCTGTATTGGCACAGACCCAGCTAACAATTGTAGGTTGTACAAATGTTTCTTTAATGTTTCTATTAGTAACAAAAATGTTAAAAATGTTATTTTGAAAGTTTTAAGAACTTTTAAAACATCCAGTTTTTAGACACTGTATTAACAACATTGCTTGGTTATAAGAACGTTATTCAAACATTTTTCAAACAATTCTGTAACGTTATAAATCATCCCACTAAATATTCAAGAATAATGTTTTAGACAAGACATAACACTGAAAAACATTTTACTTGTGTTACTGTGAGAACTTTTTGATAACTAAGAGAACTCAGAGAACGTAAGCCAGCATTCTGAGGATGTTCTCTGTTAGCTGGGGACACAGCATTACAGCACGGCAGAAAAATCCTTGTTACCATGGAAGCACACAACAAAATCCTAAAATTACCCAGCAACAACAAAATCAACACTGTCATTGTGTCCTAGATCTAGAACTTTCCACACAAACGTAACTATAACATGCTGTCGTTTCCCTCCGATTTGCTTCTCGCTAGCACGACGCATCACAACAACTTTCGGAGCAACGGGCCGTGTAACAAACTTAAGATTCGTTCCCTTCGTCGCCGCTCGCTCACTAATCACTGCCACCAATCATGGCTTCCGTCATTCCTAGAGAGGATTACAAGATGTTGTCAATCATTAATCGCTCTCAATCAGGCGAGATCTCCACAAGGAGAAATCACTTCCTGTCGCGCCCCCCCCCGCATCAGCCTTCCCTCTTGCTCATTGCTTCCAAATGTTATCTGTAATTACCATTTGCTCTGCAAATTAGCTCAAATCAGATCATGCTTCTTAATTAAAGTGACATTTCAGCAGTGGAGGGGGTCCACATGTGGCTGCGCTAACATGCTAATGAACCACGCTAACATGCTAAATGATAAGTGACCTGCAGCCCTCAACCACCAGATCTTCTCTCGGTCCTGCACAATACATCGGAGCGCAGAGCGACTACAGTCTTGCGAATTTGATCTGCAGAGGCAGACAGGTGGATGGACAGATATATATTTGCACTTTAAATATTGAACTTTGATTCAATATTCCCTTGAACTCCATACATATCTTATATATATATATATATATTATATTTTTATATAATATAAAATGTATTTAAAATGTTTACTTTTCTCTACAGTCATTTTACTGTAACTGGTTACTGATAAGGAATAACTTTCAGGTGAGGAATCACATGCGACAACAGGTTAGTGATAATATCAAACACTTAAATGCTGAGACTTTAAAACAATAACCAACGTTCACAACACTTGAGTTTTCTGGTAAACATTCTATTGCAACTTCAAATTATCAGACATACGCGGCTCTGAATCAGATGTGAGGACAGAGCACAAGACAGATTGCAAGCATATGGTCTCGTCCAACGCATATTTTTATCTTTCTTTGTTAGCTGTTGTCTTTCATTTGGAGTTGACCAGGCTGAGGCGTGTAAATAAAGAGTTCAGGTGATGGCAAGATGGCCTGAATATTAAACAGCGCAACAGGAATAACAGTTCATGGAGATTTTCACTCCCTTGAACCCCAATAGTGGGTTGGGTCAAGTCTCTGGCGATGACATCCAGTAAACTGGGCCCTCAGGGGCCGTACGGGACACTCAATAAATCTCAAACACATACACATTTATAAATCTCACAGCCTTCAGAAACTCATTCTACATAAGCCACCTGAATAATAAATGGATACCCATAATGCACCTCTTTTACACAGGCACGCTCAACAAGAACTAGGGTCCGTTTTTACTACATAAAAATGTTAAACAGATCAAACGCCACAAACGCCACATCCCCAAAATAACCAAATCACAAAAGTTATGAACATAAATCTAAATGAACCATAAAAGTATATATACATAAATGACACCTACTGATGCATCGATAAATGACTGATTTTTAAAAATGAGAGAAAAATTGAGACACACAAAGATTACAACTCAAAGACAACAATCTGGCACACAGCAGCCTGCCAGCCGTGGGTCTTTGCTTCACACACATTAAACCACACACACTCGTCCAGTCATCTACAGCCAGTAAGATTTAGGCCCCTGATTATATATTCATACAGATGAATCAATAAGACTCGCAGCACAACTGGAAGACTGAGGGAATTACAATGAGCCCACGTCAATAGACTACAGCTTTACATTTCATTAGGGCCAGACCCACACTTTAGCACTAAATGAATAGCGATAAAACAGCGCTGTCGGCACCAATACACACCCGGGCCTGAGAGCGGGCCTGTCACGTCCAGCTCGCCTCATGAGGGCACAGACACAGCTTAGCCAAGACTCTGTCAGAAAACCAGGCTGGCATGAGTTGAGACATGATTTTAGAGTGGAAACTGTACATCAATGTTTAGTGTTAAGAACGTTAATAAAACATGACAAAAGTTTTTAATACTTGTATATACAGTTAATACTGTATATACAGAGCTATATACAAGTATATACTCAGTATATATATATAGTACATTCTGTAGCAGTACAAGGGTGTAAGGGTGCTAAAGTCACCATGAAACTGAGGTTGAGAAGGTTATTTCTCAATGATGACAGGCATCTGACTGAAACGGCTTCTGGAATGAGGAAAAAAACGTAGCACACAAATTGATTTTGTTGGTTGGATTATTGGGGAGACAGAAACTGCCTGGTCATTGGACAGTCAACATAGCTCCGCCCTCACGGAGAGACACATCATCAAGGGATGTCATTTTGAGGAAAGGGGAGGTAATGTTTTTGATTTGAAAATTATGAGGGCACATGATTTAAAAAACAATAACGACATGCACAGATTTATCATTCATTAATATTTATTATAAAAACTGCAATATTCCATAAAAAATATAATATTGAATTTTAATTTCATGGTGACTTTATTGTAGGTCCACTGGAAGCTAGAGCATGGAGCTAGCCACGCCCACATCATGGGTTCAATTTCCAGAGAATACAAACACTGTAACATTTTTTTTTAAATTGCATTGGATGGAAATGAAGGCCCAACGCATAAAGATTTAGTTTATTTAGCACTAAACAACAGGAAAGTGTCTCATTTACCTTGACACACTTGAGTATTCCAACTGCACGTCTGACTGTGTCTACGTACACACACCTTCTGGAGTTCACCTTATTAGGAACCTAGACACACACACTCTATTTGCACACGGACCATTGATTTCTGTCTAATGACACAGGCAGCGCTGTCCGGATCAGGGCCACTACAGGAAGAGAGAGGCGGGGGAGAAATGTGATTCTGATCATGAGATAACACCCGACATCCGCCGATCTCCCCTCACCACCCCACCCACCCACCCTGCAGTCAACCTATGTGGTTTAGACATCAGCCAGAGGTCAAATACAAGGACTGAGACAGGATTACTGCATACTTCAGCACTAACATGTGTAAGTGTTCTGTAGATAGTAGTGTGTGTGTGTGTGTGTGTGTGTGTGTGTGTTTTACCATATATCAGGGACAAATCTGTACCCAAAAGTCAGCAAAACCTCCTTTTGGGGATGTCCTAATTTGTAAAAAATGCTATAAATAAAGTTTTTAGTTAAAGTTAGAGTAGTTTAGTTTTTAGTTTAGTTAGAGTAGGTGTGTGGGTTAGGTTACATTTTAAGAAACTAGCTGGGTACACAAGCAATAGAAGTCTATGGAATGTCCCCTTTTATATAGGTAAGTAAATGTGTGTGTGTGTGTGTGTGTGTGTGATTCAAATTCTTCTGAACAAATGTATCTGACTCTAAATACTCTCACTCTATTATATACCGTGGTACTGCATAACTGCCACATTTAATGCGCCATGGTATATAAACCGTGCTGTATATCACTTCAAAGAAGCACAACAGACACTCCAAAACCACCAATACCACCTTCACTGTCCTCCGCGTACGACCGCAATGACTCAACTGAACGCAATAAAAGTTGCAGAAACATGCAACTCACCTTCTTCATCCTTCCGCTACGGGTGCCGGTGAAGGCCACGGTGTGCCCGCGGTAGTCGTACGCCGCCACGGACGTCATTCCGTCGTCTTTATCCAGAAACAGAGGAATCCCCTCAATGGTGGTGGTGCCCCCTAGAGGCTGATTGAAGTCCTGGCCGCAAAAGTTGTCGTCGATCTGCAGCGGCTGTGAAAGATTAGAAAACGGCGGTTAGCGAGTGGGCAGTTAGCGAGCAGAAGAGTCACCCTGCAGCAGCAGCGTGACATTTTCCCTCGCCTTAATCTCCTGCAATACCAATCCATTCTTCATTATTCCTCCGGGTCATTAGAGGCCATATTCTGTATTTTCTGTGCTAATGAATCAGCCTGAGGCCCACACTCGTATGGATATACGGCAGGCTGAGTCCCTGAGCTTGCACTGGGGTAAGGGAGCGGTCTGAAAATACAGAGGACCTGAGGGAGAATCGTTCTCGGTTCTTTGCACAAAAATGCTGCTAACGTAAACGCGGCCAACGCCAAATGTCGCACGAGCGCACACACAATGCCTCACGATTCAGAAGACATTCACACTCACTCACACACAAACACACACACACACAATCTCTAATCGTCCCACACAAAGACAACCACACAATGCACAAAGAGTCCCAGGAGACATCCTCCCCGCTCTGGCCAACAGACTGGACTCATTAGCAGAGACAAAAGTGGCCGTGACCCCCAACCGCCCCACATTGCTGCCCAATGGTGCCCCTCATTCTTCACCCAGCGAGGGGCAACACTGCTGCCAAGGATGACCCGATCCAGGCAGCGGGAGGGATATTCAGGCTTGCTAACACTGTAGCCTATCACGGACCAACGCTGTGCCCTACAACGCCAGAGAGCGTGTCCTTCCCCGCACCCGCTGCACCCGGGGGGAGGCCAGGATTTGCGTCTG
The DNA here is from genome assembly GCA_036877585.1 of Botia kubotai. Classification (NCBI taxonomy): domain Eukaryota; kingdom Metazoa; phylum Chordata; class Actinopteri; order Cypriniformes; family Botiidae; genus Botia; species Botia kubotai. The sequence goes on along the minus strand of JAZGTI010000308.1, from coordinate 66,044 downwards.
GAAATAGACCGAGCAGAAGAGGATTGGATAAACGATGGGGAGCGCTACAGCATCCCTAAGGTTAAAGACCGTCTGGGTTACACCGGCCATCATGCAGCAGTACTGCGGTACTGTAATTACAGTAGGCCTGCGTTTGAGCACTAGCTTTGCTTAGGTTGCAGGGATAATCTTTAGGGAGCGAATGTTGGTTGCAAACGGTTTTCTGTTATTGCCACGAGGCGTTATTTTCAGTTAGATGAGGTAACATTATCTATGTTGGCAGAGTTAATGACGCTGGTAATGGCGGTAAATGTAAGCCAACCAATGATGCTGGAAATACCACTTACACTAGCAAAGCTTGAAAAGTGCTGGCAAAGACAAGGTCGTGGGGACAAACTACGGCTAATGGTGTGCGCAGAATGAATGAATCCAACCTGGATAACAGCAGTGCCCCAGTACACACATTTATACAGCGCTGGGGGAAATGTTGCACGTGTATACGGGTATACCAGCTCACAGGGAATGTTCTCCGAACGTTGGCTAATGTTCTGTGAAGGTTATCATAAACATTCTTCCTGTAACGTTAGTAGAATGTGTATATTATATTATGTTAAAGAAACGATGTAAACATTAATAATATACTAAAACATTATTAAGCTATTAGTGGCCTGTTTTGAAAATGTTGAAGAATTAAAAAGTTTGAACAACGTTATTATATTCAAGCGATACGTTAACACAACATATAAAAAACTGGACGTTCTGAATGTTCCTAGAACTTTTCAAATAACATTTTTAACATTTTAGTTGTTTATTGGAAACATCAGGCAAACGTTCCTACGACCTAAAATTGTTAGCTGGGATAACAGATAAACAAATAAAACTTGATGATGCTAAAAGACTAGAATGTTCTCCTCCCATCTCCTGTTTTACGACCCATTGCAGAACGACAGAAATAACAGGTCAGCCATGCCTGCCCAGTGACCGCAACCAGAAATGATGCATAACTATCAGCGGGTTTTTTTCTTTTTTTGGCCACTTTAACTGAATTAATTTTGGTGCAAAAATGAGAGGGAAGACGCAAATAAGACTCAATGAGGCTGTGAGGTTGATTGGCTACACGAGGGAGGAAATTATCCAAATGTTTTCCGTAGGAGTGGAAGGGAGGAGAATCTACGAAGGGTGTCTTGACCCGAGAAGGAATCTCATCTCTTCCCCCACTAGCCTCTAGATTTGGAGAAGGGCGTTGAGTGACACCGACATGTTAACAAGTTTTTAAGACAAGCACCATTGCTACCACAGCTTCTCAGCCGAACTGCGACTGTCATCTTCAATATCCGCGGAATGTGAGGGGGGCGACAGCTCAGATGGAAGAGGTTGAAAACGCGTTTGACAGGCTGGACGGAAAGGAGATGCCTCAGAATCCAGTTCTGCCAAAGAGAATAAACTTCAAAGTGAATTAAAACAAGGAGGCTCTTGTGGAACTACATCAGCTGATAAAAATAAGCACCGCTTAAACAGAGCTGAGCCATCTCAGAACACTGGCTAATGTTCTTGAAAAGTTGCCTTAAAATGATCAAGAAACAATCGTGCAGTAACGTTTCGTTTAGAACTTTTAGTTTAATTTTATATATCATGTATAAAAAAAACGTTATTCTTAAATTGCTTGCGGAATGTTTTAAAAAAGTTATAGAATTAAGTTAATAATAATAAGTAAGTAAATAAGTAAATAATGTTCTGATAACCAAGCGTGTTTTGAACTTTCCTAGAACTTTCAAAATAATATTTGTGGTTTGTTTTGTAACATTTTTACCATTTTTGTCAACACAAAATTGTTTGCTGGGATTACCCATAATTCTGTGCAATACCTTGTTGATTCTTTGCAGATAACTAGACATACCATTTATGTGTCCTAAATTCATGTGACCAAATGTGACACACATACATTGGTGGGGGAGAAAGGAGTATGTACGATGTTACCTCACCTCTACTCACACACACACACACGCACACACGCACACGCACGCACGCACGCACGCGCACACGCACGCACGCACACACACACCTATGGGAGTAGCCGTAATTCCTTGTGTCTTATCGTTACACTATCTGATCAATATCACAGCGGGCACTATCCACCTGTCTCTTCTATCACTCCATCTTTCACTTTTTCCTGCCTCTCTCTATCCGTCCAATGATAGCCTTGGGAATCGATAAGGGAGGCAGGAATGACAGAGCAGGATGTGATAGACATAGACAGGTCTCAAGGGGTTAATTTAGCACTATGTCTTAGGGACACAACAGGCCTAATCCAGAGAGACAGGGAACTGACAGGCAAGGAATTATGGGAGAACATAAACAGGAGAATGGCCCAAAATAGCAACAACATGCATAAACTAGATAGCACCAATACTGGATGCTGATTGGTCAATTTAGCATTACAGTCATGCTGTAAAATACAATGTAGTGACAGGTGTTGAACAAATGTCTTGTCACCTGCTCTGTACATTCACATCTTTATACCTACCCAGCTAACAAATTTACGTTGTAAGAACATTTCCCTAATGTTTCCATTAAGTAACAAAAACATGAAAAAAATATTTTAAATGTTCTAAGACCGTTCAAAACATCCATTTTTTTAGACACTATTTATTGCATGGTTATCTGAACGTTATATAAACACTTTGTTAAAGACTTCCACTAATAATTTAAGAATAACGTTGATTAATTGATTAATATATATTATGTTAAATAAAGTTCTACTAATGTTACCACAAGAATGTTTTTGATAACTTTCAGGGAACTTTTAAAGAACATTAGCCATTATATTGAGAGCGTTCCCTATTAAGCAGGTTGCTGTTTAAGACTTACCACTGTTATGTACGGCTGTTACACACTGTTGGTGTGTTCTCACTCATTTTTAACAAACCTTAATATGAATCATATTTGCATGTGCACACACAACAACACATGGCGGACAGCAACTGCATCCATGTAACTGTATCCAAATTGGAATCTAGATTCCTCAGAATTTGACTGGGTTTGGTATCTACTGGAATATCCGTATCGATTTCTCCCCACCCCTAGTGCATATTTGTCCTCAAATGTGTTTGTGTTGATGTGTGTGTGCATTTGTGTGCTTTGTCCTCAAATGTGTTTGTAGATTATGGAACACATAAATGAAGATAAAGAGAGGCTGCCAAAATCTTTGGATGAGAGAGGCACGGCCTAAGAGAGAGGGAGAGAGAGAGAGAGCGAGAGAGTCAGAGAGAGAGAGAGAGATGAGTGGAGCATTGGCAGGCTGCCAGCCTCCTGTTTTGATTGGTGACGGTAGAAATGCTGTGGTTCAATCGTTTGGCCTTTGTTTCTTCCAAACAGCCAATGGAAGCGCTCTAATTGGGTCTTAATGGTACAAGCACTAAAGCAAGCCAGGATTTAGGCGTTCCATGCTTCTCGCACGCTCTCTCTGGAATTAACGGCATTAGACAGGAGAACATCGTAGAGTCCCAAAGCATATGAAGCTTATCTAAAAATACATGTCATATTAGCGTGGTCATTATGACCCCATCGTTCAGCTTTATGCGCCGTTTATAGAGCTGACTCCTCTGAGCAATCCTACTGACCACCCTTCATTAAAAACCCAGCTAACCATTTTTAGGTTTCCCTAACGTTTCCATTAAGTAACAAAAACATTAGAAGTTCTATCTAGAAAGTTCTACGGAATGTCCAAAAACCAGTTTTTGTAGCTGTTGTATTATTGTTATTGCTTGGTTAGAATGCTATTCAAACCTTTTAAATTTTGTAGCATTTTTAAAACGTTAGTTTTATATTAAAACTAGCGATACAAAATGCAATCGCAGTTGTGGAATACCAGTTAGTGAGTCAGGTTTTGTATTAAGAAGGTTGCTGGTACGAGCTGGTGGGTAGTAACTGATGTGCCCTTAAGCAAGGCACCTACCCCACAGTTGCTCCCCAGGCGCAGTAGTGTGCTGCCCACTGCTCACCAGTGATGGGTTAAATGCAGAGGTCACATTTTGGGTATGGGGATAACTTTCAGGGAAGGTTAGTCAATGTTCTGAGAACGTTCCCTTTAGTAGAAGTTTATTTAGATTTACGAACCCGTTATTTGATACCACAACCGGTGGAGCATAGCGCCTGTATCGCTGAGGGAAATAAGTTTCTGCAATATGCTAAGCATTGTTCTGCCAAACTCTCAGACATTCTCATAATGCTGCTTTGAAGATTATAGTTAGGCAACGTGCAGAGAACACATTGTTATTGTGGGAATCCAAATAAATGCAACATATGCGCCTCGCATGTAAATCTCACAAGAGTTTTGCGGATAAGCGGTTTTGTAAATGTTCTGGAATGCTAACATTCCACTAAAAATATTAGCAGGACAGGCTAAGTTGTTGGGCTGTATACGGGTTAGCACACAGAGGGGCCTCAAGGACCCAAATGGTCAGCACTCTGTGTGCTTCAGGGGCCTATGATGACAAACACCTGTTTATACAGACAGACGAGTAATCAAACAATTCTCAATCGCAGAAACTCCCATAATAGCCTCATACATTCACCTGCAATGTCTCGCGTGTGTTGATCTTTAAGTCTGGTTCTGGTATTCAGGTGGTGTCGCTTGTGGCGTGACTGTAAGTCAGAGCGATATATCAGTCTACACTTTCACCTTTTATTACCCCTGGACTCTCCCTCCCGGTCTCAGTTCCTCTCGCTCGCCCACTCCATCCACTCCTCTGGCACTCAAACGACACTCGCGCTCTTTATTGTTTGGCTTTATAACATCTTGCATGAGACTCGGTCGTGGAGAGAGCGCAGGTGTTCACCGCATGGAGGCGATGGAAAATATCAGCGGAAATCATAGCAGAAATGTGCACCACTGATCTGGGATGACTTTAAATGGTGGGGTAGACTGGGTATAGAGTGAGATACCCCTCACTAAGCTGATCTGAAAACAGCAATTTATGGGAAAGGTTATACAATGAGTTAAGAGAGAGAGGGAGAAAGAGAGAGAGAGAATAAGTGTCATTGAACGGCCTTGTGGAGTCTCACATAAAAAGACTACAGAACTTTTTCTGGCCAAGAACCGCCCACATAGACAAGAACCACCCACACAGATTTAGACCAATCAAGCGTCGCGCTACACCAGTTCAGCTACAAGGACGCCAGTTCAGCTACGAAGACCTTATACCAAAAAACAAGCAGATATCAGCAAATTTAGTAACTAGCTCTTTAACAGAAACAATGTTTTATTTTATAAAGCTGCAGCTGAAGCTGAAGTCGCAAATACAGAATTCTGAGCTGTGAACATGCTAATGTGTAACGTGGGCTTCTACTGGGGTGTGTGCGTGTGTCATTTAACTAACAGCAGGCAAAAGCTGTGAGACAGATGTTTATATCCCCTTTTCACTGACCTGACACTGCACACGCACCCTACACACTGCCTGTACACACACACACATTCCTCAGACCAGTGTCACACAGCGCAATAACGTTTCCAAGCAGTGCATACAAGCGTGATTATGTGACTGCCCATGAACTGTTCTCAGCCTCATGGCATCTGGCACAGAATACACACACACAAACCTTCCATGCTTCTCTCTCTGTTTTTCTGTGCTGGTCACACAGTTAGGAGAGTGAAGCTCTCAAGTTTAAAAAGATGCAAAAGTGCTAAAGGTACTGAAAGATCCTAAAAAAGGGAAAATAATATGATTGTTTCACATATTTTGTGAGATACGCACGGTTCGTTCTTACCTGTACAAATTGAACAACATTTCCTATTCTCTGCTGATCTGAGAACAGTATTCTTCCCGAGGTTCACATTAGGTAAATGGAACAAACAGTTTGGCAAGGAATCCCCAACTCTGCTGTATGAACGTTTCCCTAATGTTTCCATTGAGTAACAAAATGTTCAAAGTTCTAGGAACTAGGAGTTCTAGGAATCATTTTTTGACATTATATTAACATTATTGCTTGCTTATGGGAACCTTATTTAAACTTTTTAAAATTCTGTAATGTTTTTAAAACGTTTCACTAACAATTTATGAGTAATGTTTTTGATATATAAAAAAAACATTCCACTAACATTACAGCAAGATAACTTTAAGACAACTTAGAAAATTAGCCAACGTTCTGAGAATGTTTTTTGTTAGCTGGGCTGTGGAGTCAACATGATTTGCATCCTTGCTCTGCAGATCACACGTATGTTTGGCACGCCGACATGTCAGTGCTTTCAAAAAGCCTCTATTGAAAGCAGCTGCTCCTATTCTTAATGTTCTGGTAGGAAATGCAATTTAGGCCAATTTCTCAACATTACTGACCCACTTCCTGCCTGATCGCTTCCCCTTAAGACTCCAGTGAACCTGAACGTGTCCCGAAAAGCACATGGGTTCACACACTGGGGGTGAGAGAGCGAGTTTGGGTGAACGTTTATGTATGTGTGCATGCATTTATATGTAAAAACTTCCCAACATAAAAATCTGCTGTGTAACAATAGGTTGTGTGAACGCAGCCTATATCCTGCCATTAGTTACTCTGCATAGTGTTGAGTATGATTTACTTAAGTACCAACTGTAATACACGTATAATGCGAGAATACACTTGCATCATTTCCAAACTGTTGCGATGGCAATGATTTAAGTTTAAATCTACATTGTTTAGTTTCATAGGTCTATACGCACATACACAAACATTGTTCCGGCCCCAGTGTGTATCTGTTTGTTTGAGGTTTGGTTAAAGAATTAAAATGCAAAAAAGAAATACAAAAAAGCAATAAGCATCTACAAAACAATAATTTTGTGTACAGTGAAAAGCATATGCTAATTAAATGTTTTGTAGCTTGTGTTAATTTTTCTGGGTTAAATCAGAAACTGTCACATGGTGTAACTTAACATCACTTAACTTCATTGTTCATATACATAAAAGTCACTACAGACTCAATACAATACTGTCTGAGGTCCTGAAATTAAATCCTAAAAATTGGGTTAACCCAATCACAACACGGTCTAGATTAAGCACGTTCTGAGTCATAACAAATGCGTGTTTGTGTATCTGACTTCGCATTGGACCGCTTAGCAGTCTGATCTATAAGCCCATGAAGCTGATCTGAGGCTTTTAACATTGTTGTTGCAGCAAAAGCATCAGATTATAATCTCCATAATCTAAAAGTAAGCATCCCATAAACACTAATCCAATTACAGCTCAGATTCAGTCCATCTCCCCAGAGCGGTGCGCTTGCGAAACCACATTTCCTGCTGAAAAATGATGCGTGTTCAAGAGCTTCTGTTAGGTTACATTCTCATACAGCAAGAGGGTAATGAGATCTAAAATACATCTCTGTCGTGTCCGTGCTTGAGTGCGTGAGCAAGCAATGAGCGATTTCATTAGCTCCATTCACCAGCTCTGTGGAAGCCATTGGAGGTCCTGCTGAGTCCATTCTCAACAACGAGGCTATAACCATAACGTAACGTTGAGAGAATATGGGTCAGCAGTTTGGGCCCACTCAGTGAGTGAGACTGGAAAAGCTGCTCCAAGACTCAGCATGGGGCACCTACAAGCCTCCAAGAGACAAACTGCATGAGGGTTTCAAGAGCCCCACGCTAAAGAACCCTGATCAGGCTAACATAATGTTCAGCATGCTGTTGAACTGCCTAATGCCAATAATATGTACTGTATACATACGTGTGTGTTCCTGTAGCTCAATGGGTGTTCTTGTAACTCAACTGGTAGAGCATCGCGTTAGCAACATGAAGGTTTTGGGTTTGATCCCCAGGGAACACACATACCTTGAATGCACTGTAAGTCGCTTTGGATAAAAGCTGCCAAATACATAAAAAGACAGACTCAAGCTGGTAAACTAGCATTTCTTTGGGGGGAAAACTGAAACAACAAGCAATCAGTTCGGTATGAGTCATGGAAAATATCAATGAAATCAAACAGCATCTACAGGCTCATTTGCTAAATGTACTGTATCATGGTTATCACCAAATATCTCCCAGGAGCAGCATGAGGGTTTTAAACGAACGAAAAGCACATGAAACTTGACTTGCAAGCATTGTCTATTCAAATACACCGTCGTCAAAACCTTTAGCGAGCATAAACACCACCATCATAAAGTAAACCGTCCGTCCCACTCACTTGAACAAAAAGCAACAGTCATTTTGGCATTTGGAGCCGTAACTGTTGGTTTCCATTAGTGGTTATTATTATTTCTGCGTTTTACTGCGCTGGATCCACCCCCTAAAAATGACAGCACCAAAAGGGACATCCAAGCCTCATTACGCATGCGAAACATTTTATGTTTCCCTGGAACCTCTGACCTCAGCGTCCAGTAATGCTCCATCATCTAATCATACATCGTCTCGTTACAAATGGACTCCAGCTATAAAGCTTGTTAGAAACATCACTGAGAACACCAGGCTAGAGGGAAAAGTTCCGAATACCAGCGTGACCTCTTCTGAGTGTTACGGTACTCCCACCCGCTCTCCAACTTCAGCAGAGGTGCCAGGAATGAGAAATGACTTTGTCCTTTCAAAAGTTTTTCACCACGTTTCTTTCCAGGTCATGCTAGTTATGCACTGGAATTTGCTTACCAAAAGTGGCCGGTCATAATTCACAATGATTTAGTAAGTGTTCATCTGTAGAAATAACACTGATTATGGTCGAGCGTTTCTCGTACAAGTGATACATATCAAGAGTGTTTGTGGTCCCCTAATAAGCATGTTAAAAAAAAACAGTGACCGTGGTTTTTCCAAACAGTATGTGTCCCTGGATCAACATCTTCATTTCTGCGTTCCAGTAAACCCCAAACCTTAACAGTTAATGACCCCAAAAATGTAATAGTTAATACAAGTTTAATAGTTAATACAAACGATGTTAATAAAAATGCTGTTCAGGCCTCAAACCCTGGACTATTACTACGTCTAAAATCGAATTTGTTGATAGGAATGCAGTCCCTGGAAAAACCATTTAATAAAATTCATTATTATCATGTTACATAATACACATTGTCGAAGCGAAGACAGCTTTACACAAAATATAAAACAAAGAGTGTAAAATAATGAACATTGTGCCTTTCAACCCCCCAACAACCAGCAGCATGGAAACACAGATGCTGATCCAGGAACATGCTAACCCAGATTTCAGGTTGTAAGAATTTTTGCTAACGTTTCCATTAAGTAACAAAATGTTATTTTGAATGTTCAGAACATCCAGTGTATTAGACGTTGTATTATTGTTATTGTTTCGTTATAAGAAAGTATTCAAACATTTAAGTCTGTAACTGTTTTAAAACGTTCCACTAACAACTTAAGAATAACATTTTTGATATACAAGATTTATATCATTAAAAAAATGTTCTACTAACATTTATGCCAGAAAGTCATAAGATTAAGAGAACTTTACGTAAAGAGAAACGTTAGTAAACGTTTTGAGAATGTTCCCTGTTAGCTGGGAAAGAACCTGGCATAATCATTGTCCTTTTAAACCTTTTTAAACTAGCAAGACTTTCTTGGTCATCCAATGCACTGAACCAGCACTGACCAGCCTGCGCCAGAATGCAAATGCATGCTGGCTAAATCTAAGCCAGTCTATTCAGCAAGGAATCCCTAACTGGATTTCCCCAGCTTGTGCATGTGGCTGTTTCAGGCCGTGGTGGAATATGAAACAGAATAATGTTGTCTGGATCCATCCCATTGCCCACCACCACAGGAAACAACAAATACAGCTGCACACGCAGTCTGGCAACTGGCACGGCACACAAACACACACTCTGAAACACACTGCAAACTTGATCACAACCAGCCACCATCCCACACACAGTCTCCATGCGGCTCCCACACAAACACGCATCAATAAATAATTACGCCAGCAATTAGACGGGGAACACTCCAAGCCTGACCTGTGAGGAGATTTGCAACCTACACACACAGCCTCCATCTGAAGCGCTGAGAGGGGGGGTCATTTTTCTTACGGCCCAGTTAACTTGCTGACTTATTGATTTAAAATTACCATCACAGTGAGTTCATATTATGTTCTACACATGATTTGGCTTCTCTCAGGGCCTCGTTTGATTTGACTAGCTTATGTTAAAGGAACCGGTTTCTTCTTCTGTGTCTTTCGCTGGTCTTTTCCACACAGGAAAGTGAATGGTGACTATGACTGCATGTTTTAGGGTGATTTTTTTCTTTGTCTGTTGAGGCTCGAAGGCCACAAGACCCCATCCACTTTCACCGTATGGAAGAGACCCGGCTAACAAGGAACGTTCTCCGAATATTGACTAACATTCTCTAAACGTTTTTTCAGAGTTATCTATCATATCTTGCAGTAAGCAGTTAGTGAAACATTTAAAAGGTTACAGAATTAAAAACGTTTAAATCACATTAGTTTAACCAAACAATAATGTTAATACAACGTCTGAAATAAATGGTCGTTTTGAACGTTCCTTTCAAAATAATAATTTTAACATTTTTGTTATTTAATGGAAACGTTACAGAAACATTCTCACGACCCCAAATTATTAGCTGGGGAGAAACGTGTTTTCAATTATATTATAACATTAAGTTCAACTTTTGCACCATTACACGTGCATTCTGCAATGCATTTATCCACAGATTGGGAACAAATGGTTATTTCCTGTCCACTTTCGGTCTCTGTTGTTTTAAGAATGAGAATCACTAGAGGGTTTCCTTAATCTCAGACCTGTATTCCAAAGCACAATAAATAATACCGTGGAGAATCGATTAGCCCAAAGGCTGCTGGGACGGATAGAGTTTCATCTATATGATTTTTCAATATCCAGTCATCTCTGATCAATATTCTGCAGGGAAGCAGGCACAGATGGGAAGACATTAAAGTGTAATCCAGTACAATATCTTTTTCCCCGTCTGTAAGGAGCTCCCACACGGACTTGTTCTTTCATTTTCTCGAGCGGGTCCTCGGGGAGTTCGAAGAACTAAAGTGAATACTAACAGCAAGCAAATGATATTCAATGTCATGATTTAATCGCAAAGTCTTTCATCGGGGAAGTTTTCAACAGGAACTGAGATTAAAAGACAAGACAGAAAATCTTTCAGCCGTCGGTCTGCCGGAAACAAGAAAAGCGAATACTAGAAGGAAAGCGGCTAGCAATTAAAATCACCAGCCAAGTGATCAACCGAGATAAGTGATAAATGTTATTATGCAAAATAGGGAAGGTTGAGGAGTCGGTCCTGGTGTATTTTCGCTCATCAGTTAAACAAAAATTTGTCTCGGTGCCATACACAAAATCAGCTAGAGTCCAAAATGGAAAACACAGTCATTTCGCAATGATGCGGCGCGCGAGATTTCCTTTGAGAACGATTCATACTGCGTTTTAAGTATGGAGGTGACGAGAGTGTTTTGTTGCTGTTGTTTGTTGTTATTGTGTTCTATTGTTGTGCTCTTTAATATCACCTGCGGACACGTTGAAAGGCTCATTAGCAATGCTAATTAGTTTGTTTTGTTTTTTGTCTTTCCTTTTTTTACGAGCACAATTCCGATCGTTGGAAACCAGCTTGCATCTGGCATGGAAGGTGACCCGGAACTTTCAGAAGTTCCGCTGTTGTTATGGCAGCCGTAAATTCAGAAGAGTTGGAGATGAGTCTGGCATGCCTGCCGCATGGAAATAGACAAAGAGGCGCCATCGCAGAGGATAATCTGTATATCCTCCAGATCAATGCCTATATCCTCACGTCATCTTAATAGGCCATCTTGGCAGCAAAATGCATTCTGGGCACATAAACAATGCAGTAAAATACAGTTGTCACTTTTCTCTGCTATAAAGGTGCAATCTGTAACTCTCTACTGCCGTCTCTGTTTGAAACAAAATTGCACATTACTTTACATACTTTTCATTACGTATGTTGAAGTCAAATGAAGTCTAACTGACTTCAGGGAAATCTAGCCTGAAAGATCAAATTCTAAATCATAATAAGCTTACTGCTGGGAATCGGCTGAACACTGATCTGTCATGTAACTGATTTTGGTTCACTTCTTACCTAAAAAAGTTATTGATTGCAGCTTTAATCCTGTACACACTAAGTTTGAGTATTTACAGGAGTGAAAACTGCATTCTGCAACTGAATTCACACCTGCAAAATGAGTGTGACACTGAATTCACATTACAAATGTGAATGTAAACGGAATATTTAAAAGCGCATCACAGAAAAAAAAAAATGGTACCAGTGGTACAAGTCTAGACTCATTCACAAAATTTCTGAGCCTGTCTCTGCTGTAGTGAGGGGGGTTAAACCCCTGCACCCATGAACTGCTTAACGTGCATTAACAAAACACACGGCAATACTGGATGAGCATGTATCCATTCACAAATACTATATTGGTCGAAATAGCATTCATGTGTCTTGTGTGCAACGGAGATCAAACCACTGCATTAGTTTCAGATTGTCAATCATCATGACTTCAGGATTGACTCCTGCTTTCAGTAAATTCAGACAACAATCATTTAGAAGATTCACTCCTGCAAAATATGCAGCTGTCACTCACAACACCTCGCAGTGTGTATGTGTCCATTGTGTTGAATGCTGATCTCCAATACATGCTGCCTCAAAACACCACAGCTTCATAACACCACACTGAATACGTCTGTGTTCAGAAGTATTCAGGAAATGTTCCACAAATATCATTTTCCCAAGAAGTGTTTTTGTACACTAAAAATGTTTAAACAGCCTTAAAACAAGATACATGTGCTGGTCAAAATCAAAATCCAACGTCTTTGTCAAACGTATGTGCTTGTGTTAAAGGAAACATGCTAATATTTTACGTTTATTTTTCCTAATCCTTTAGTAATACATTTTGTTTGAATTCTAGGAAAACGAAAGACTGTTACTCACAAGGCAAAATGACATCAGATTTTTACAGGTAACTTTACTGGAGAACAAAAACCCTACAGTAAGATGATGATTTCTAGCAGCGTCTAATGTAAACATCGAGGCCAGTGAAATGGATTACAATGGTAAAACAAGGCCACCACTGACAGGTGTTGAATAAACCAGTACAGTGAAATCACGTATGTATTATTTGGCTGTGCTGACGTGTCCTTGATGGATTGCAACACGCCGTCGCAGATGGTAATCAAGCACCATCATGTACAGTGTCTCATTTACATATATGCATAGCTTTACCACGGGCAATGAGACAGGTGGGCCGAAAAAAGACGTCAAATGCAGTTACACTGTCTGTCTCTTGAAAACAAAGCCTGTCTGTCTGACTGCCTGCGTTTTTCCTCGTCTTTCCGTCTGTCTGTGCGTGTATCTCCCCTGAAGCATTCTGGGTTAGTGTGCTTTGTGATTGGAAAATGACAACATTAATTGCTTGTAAGCAGAGCACAGCAGCAGAGAGATTTTTGATCATGCGCTGATTGTGATGGGATATAAATGAATAACACAAGGTGAGTGAGGGTGAATTATTCATAAGCTGGATCTACTCACTGGTGGAGGACCCTCAGAGCTTTATCTTTTCATCCAATTCAGCCAGCCGTGCCGTCATCATTACCCAGGCAGATTGCTCCAGGCCTCTTATTATAATGGCGGTAGTTATTATTGTTAATGTGAGCGGCAGTTATTCGTTGGTGGAGTCTACCAATGTGGCCGCTTTACCACGTTCTGCTCGACCACGTGGGCATATGGGTTACGCTACCCACAATGCACTGCAACGGCAATAGTTTACTTGGCCATTGTCAGTCTTCAGTATAATCTCATAGAAAGAGCACAATAACAGACAAGTGTGAGAAACACACAGTAAAGTGGCATATTCTATAAACACTAAGACTCTCTAGTCTTGTGTAGCCAGACTTTCCGACCAATGGCAGAAGGTCTGGGCTCCACCACAGCTTTAACTAGGCAAGGACCAATGTTTGACTGACATGTAAAGCAGCCAATCACAACACACGGGTCTACAGGAGCACTACAAAAGGGAGAGATATTTTAGTGGAATTAACTATTCCTCTTAGCGGCATTTCTCTTAAAACATGCATTAAATATGCACTAAAATCTTTACATAATTCTGATGCTTTTCTTAGATAACCAATTAAACAGCATTAGTCTCTCTTCTGCCCCCAACCAACTCCATAAGAGTGCCATTCTTTATAAGTGCTTATGAGAGCTGAACATCAGCAAGTCTCTCCCTCCATCTATGATGTGTTCTGATAGTTATTACAATTCAGCACGTGATGAATAGAGAAATGAATTACTGTGTAGTTTGCATGTTAAAGCCGTGATGTATTTGCCACTGAAAATGTGATCAGATCAGATATTGCCGTTATAAACAGAAGCCAATATTACATTTTCTCATTTGGGGCATTTAATAAAGGTTGGCGGGGAAACGTAATAATTCACAAAGCACCAGCGTAACGACAAAATACTTTAAATGAGATGTCACGGCAAGGGAATTGTGGAACGATAACTGCATCTCTGAGACTGTATCATAATACATCATAATACAACACGAGAAGTCAGCACACTGCCTCGATTTTTATCTGACTCCATCTTCTTCTTTTCCTTAATCACCAGTTTCATCCTTCCAATCTTTTATTGCTCTCCCAAGTCTCTGACTCGCCCCATCAGCCAAAATGCATATCCTCTTGTATGACTGAGTACAGTGGAATCACCCAGGAACATGCTGCACATATAATAGAGCAAAGGATTTGGGCTGTTCTCTGGAAATAATCCCTTCAATTTGGCCGAAAGCATTGTATTTTGGGTAACTGAAGGCTTGGCTATAGCTACGAGGGCCTACCCAACTAACAATTTTAGGTTGTAAGAACGTTTCTGAACGTTTCCGTTTCCATGTTCTAGGAATGTTCAAAATGTTCAGCTTTTTAGATGTTGTATTAACATTATTGCTTGGTTAAGAATGTTATTTAAAAAAAAATTAATTCTGTAACTTGTTAAAAGTTCCACTAACAACTTAAGAATAACATTATTGATATATCAGTTACATAAAGTAAAAACACAAACTTCTAGTGTGCTATTGATTAGTATGCTACGCTATGTGCACGCTAGCCTCTTTGTGGATGTCCACAATGTTCATACACCAAAACAAGGGTCCCATGAGAACTTGGGAGAAAAATAGAGAACTTTAAGAGTTTAAATAAATAATCATTTGAGGAAAGGGACACATGAGGTGAGAATGTGATGCTAATGACGCTAATCTTAGTGACTGGGATAATGATGTGGTCAGATAATTTGACTGGTTAGCTGAGGTGTACTTGTTAAACCAAGACAAGTTTGTTTCCATGCACATTCCCAACGATTTTCCTGCTCCACTGATCTGGAAATAACCTGCATTCTTTAAATGTGAAAAGGTGTTATTGGATTGATTAATTGCTTCTACATCCATCAACACTATTACAATAACAATATTGATAGCAACATTAAAGTTTAACTTACCGAGTTGATGCAATTCAGTTCCTTGTTGAGTAGCCAAGGCAGGGACAGTTTGCCTTCACCCCGATAGCAAGACTGGATTCTCTCCTTAATCTTTTCCTTGATTTTACGCAGTGTGAACAGACACAGTGCTGACTCCTTCGGTGGCTTGGCCCGGTTCTTTTGGCCCTGAGCAAAAACAGTAAACAGCACTTCCTCGTGTTCTGAGATGCCCAACGATCTCGCCAGCTTGGCTCCAGGCCGGCTAAGGTAGGCGTCTTGGACCAGTCGGTATTCCACTCCATCCTTGGTACAGCCAATAGGAAACTCTACGTAGGAGTAGAACTTGGGGTCATCTACACAGAGTCTGACAATCTTGGAGGTGAAAAACTGTTCCCCGCTGGCATCTGGCGAGGTAAGTTGGGTGTCCAGTTGAAGGGTTAGATAGTAGATGAACTGCTCACTGCTAAAGCCATAAATGTAGTAGATGTCAAACGTAGGGAATTTAGAAAGGGTGTCAGATGGAATCTTAAGCTGTGAGGAGACAAATTCATCCTGGTAGACAAAACTGAACATATCTGCGTTCTCCTCATTAGCCATCAGCTTACGACTGGAGAGGGTGGGGAAGTACTCTGATTTGCCTTCAATGGGTGTTCCTACAAAGAGTTTACCACTGTCTTCGCCTTGGGTGCCACTAATAACCACTCCTGACATGGTGCCGGCCTCAGACACGCTAGAAAGGTAGTGCTCCTTGCGGTGATGCGGTTCACCCAGTTTGAAGAGGTCATCCAGTCGCAGGAATTGGCATATACCCTGCGACGTGCTGCCGCATGCGATGAGCCTGTTCTGCCCTGAATCCAGCAGCAACAGCTTGTTGACATTGCTGGTCTGTGACAGCTCGTGGGGGCAAGACTGGACACCAGGTGGTGGGTAACATTTCTCATTATCTACCACAGGACCTGTAACATGGCTTCGGAGTTTGGTCAGGTTTCTGGAGAGCTTGTAGATCCAGTTGACAGCACCGACATAGACTTCACCCGTTTTGTTATGGACGACCAAGTGCGTAAGCCCTCCCTCAGGTGGGATGAAGGTCCGGAAGGAAGAGAGGTTGACCTCATGTCCCCCATGTTGAGGGAGGAGAGAGAGGAAGAAGACAAAAAGGAAGGCCTCGGAAGGAGAGGCAGGAAGGGGCTTCTTCCCATACGACAACATGTTTAGTATCTTTCTGACAGGAAGCGTTAGGCCTGTTGGTTTTCACCTTTGTGTTCCTGGGCCTGAAAAAACTTGGACAGCGTCTGTCAGTCTACGGTGAGGAGAGCAACTTATTGACCCAGTGTTCTCTCTGTGCTCTCTCTCTCGGCACGGCGCTGTCGTCTACACCATCATCTGCAGCGCCATGGCCTCTAGCCCTGCAAAAGTAGGAAAGGACATCATGAATGTTTACGAAGAACATTGTCTATTGATTCAAATGAGTTTCAAAAGTTCTGCCTGCCAGAAAAGGAACTTATAATGCATAAACATAAATATCTTACAGTGGGGCCTTGGGTGGAATCCTATACAACATTTAATGAGTGTGTCAAGCTAGCAGACAGCACTGCACTCCGCAAACTCCACACTGAGAACTCGTCTGATAGACCCGCTGTGCCCTTAAATATTTCACACAGTCTGTGCCAACCCAGCTGGCAGAAAAATGAAAGAAAGTACAGGAATAGACTGAGAGAGTGAGAGAGAGAGAGAGAGAGAGAGAGAGAAAGAGGGTACAGAAGGCAAGGAATGATGAAATACAGTGTCTGTATGTGTGTGCAACAAACAGACCAGTTTACCAATTCACCTTGAAGAACGTCATAAGTGTCGAAACATCAGCAATAAACGCTCCCGGTTCCTCGAGCTTGCTCGGTGAAGTTGACCCCGTATGAAACAAAAGCACTTTCCTTGAAGCACAGGAAAGCGATCAGGTTTTAAAATACCACAGTACTGAAAACGTGCCCTCTCAACTGCACCACGGGGATGTGGAAGAAGAGACGATCCATCAAATCCTTTCTAATTGAAAGTCTAATGACATTCATGTGATCACAGGCAACTCAGAGGAGCTTTGGGTGTCCAGCGATATCCCCGAAAAGCAAAGCCACTTAAACAAGGGCAATCTCAGACTTCTCATCTAGCCGGCAGCAGAGACTGTCTGATGCAGTGACCTTCTCTAGTGTTCCAAACAGAAGCATCATTGTATCTCAATGACATTTATCTCACTTCACAAGACTATTGAACGAGAAGACTGTCTCTGAGTCTCATTCACTGCTCAATGCTGTGAGCAGCACCATGGGCCGACTGTCACGCGTGAGGCTCTGAGACCACCGTGCCAGAGAGTAGATACATATACCGGGACAATTTATATCAACTCATGCATGTCCAACACACACATTATATACTGACCCCTGGGTATGACCACTTCCCAGCTAACAATGTTACATTGCAAGAACATTTTCAAAAACGTTATCATGCGAAAATTCCAAAACACATAGTAAATTATGCATTTAAAAAGAACGCAGTGCAAATAAGTTTAACTGTCAGTTACTTTGAGCTTATACTGTATCTTATACTGTATCTAGAACATATTTTTTGTACAGTGTAATGTTGATTGGGGCCCAAATTTCGCTCATTTATACTGATCATCACAGCTGAGCTGTTCTCAGCGAAAGTGACTTTGAGTCAGCAGTCTGAGATGCTTTTTGGGCCCGTGATAAAGGACAGTGTCAAAGCAATTCCCTGCTGTAAAAAAGCACCGAAAAATTTGCTATAAATAATCAAGCAACTAACCGAACAGTTCCACAACACGCTGAAAATGGCATCAAACGGTGCTGCCCCTGACCCATAATAGAACTATTAAAACAAACCTGTCAGGGTTTTGACTTATCTGGGACAACGATATGCTAATAAGGCAGCAGAAGCGGTTTTAAATGCACATCCGAGTGTCCACTGTTAAAAAAAAATGAAAAAAGAAATACAAAGCAAGAAATGATCAGAAGCTGAAACCGCAGCAAAATATATGTGCGCTGCAATTTACAATACTGCACGGCGATGCTGTTTTTATAGGATGGGGCAATTAAGAGGCCCCGCCCACTTGCTCCAAACATTTGAACGCAGTGGCCCACACAAGGACAAAGGTGAAATTAAATGAATCAATTAAAGGAGGTATGGGACTCACACGGCACCTTTAGGACAGCAGAAACTGCCCGGCTCTGAAAATGGCCGGCGGGACCAAAGCATCCACAGTGATTTATTGCTTGTGGCACATAAATTACAGCACAGCCCATGAAAACGGCACCTCGTGCTTAAGCAAATTTACACACAGCAACTCTTTAAAATGGAGGTCACATCTCTGAGCATTGTGGGGTAGAAAGAAGGCCGGCCTCAGTGAAGGCCACAACTAAACCACCCAGAGCGGCTCTGCTTAGCAGGATCTGCTTTTTATTGCAGGCACGCAAACACACTCACATGCATCAATTCATAGAGGCCTTAATCCTTACACACACACACACACAGAGACCCCTGCAATAGTGGGCGGCATAGTCTTTCTGCCTTGCATATCTTTCTTTCTGTCTGTCTGCGTGTCCGTTTTTCTTGCTTGCTTTTCTGTCCGTCTATTTTGCTATTCCTGCATTTTTGTTCACCTGTCTCGCATTTCTGATCGTCTCCCAGCTAACAAGGAACGACATCAGAGCATTGAAACGTTTTCTGAAAGTACTCTCACAGTTATCAAAAAACGTTCTTGCAGTAATGTTTGTATAACTTTTACACTGTATGTCACATATCAAAAGAGATATTCTTAAGTGTTTAGTGGAAAGTTTTTAAAATGTATTTTTTTAAAGTTTAAATAACATTCTGATACTAAATATTAAAATCGTTAGCTGGGACTGTCCGTCTTTGTGTCTACTTATAATATAGCCACAGTTGTTATCATGCATCTTAACAAGAAAAACACTCTGGACTATAAATCCAAATCTGTAAAAAATCCAAATGTATGTCATAAAATTAAGATGTCAGATTAGTGTAGTAAAATTAATGGAAAAACAGTGTGCAGAACAAATATTTGAACGTTATTACTGAGCAGGCATATACGTGCAAAATAAAACACTGAATGTTATTTACCGATTAACAAACAAGAACAAATCCGTATTTACATGACTAACAGTTTCTATCTTACAAGTCCCCACACAATTCTACATATATTTGCAAAGATGTGGACAAACTGTAGAATACAGCTGGTATATTCTGATTTAAGCCAAGATATTAAAAAAAGACAGCCTCGATTTACCCTCCAATTTTAAAAAGCAATAATAGCCTCAACAAGACCTCCCACAAAAGCGATATTTTAACAGAGCCAAGCTGTGACTGAGAGCGCAGGGGGACAGAGGAAACAATGAGCTGTTGATGGTGGGAAATGATTTGCAAAACAGTCCTCAAATGACATCCTATTCCGCTGAAAAGATGAAATAACAACGCAGGTTTGTTTCTGTCATTGTTGCCGATCTTCAGTGTGAACGCCGCTGCGCTAAATCACAGATGAGTGTTAGAAGCGTGGCGATTTAAAGAGACGCAGTCCAGGCCTACATTGAAGGAGGAACCAGGCATGGCATGAAGATATTACTGTGCCAGCAAGTAACAACCCAGCAACCACTCAGACCACCCTAACAACTGCATAGCAACGCACAAGAACCATTCAAAACAGCTTAGCAACCGCACAGCAATACACTAGCGGGTTTAAAGCACACATTTTAAATGTAGTTTCTCTTAGCATATGTCTTAACTGCTAGGAACTTTTTTAAAACATATAGTTTTTAAGACATTGTATTAATGTTATTGCTTGGCTGAAAAAAATTTAAGCATTTTTTATTTTTTAATTTGGTAACATTTTCACTAACTACTTAAGAATGACGTTTTTGATATATGACATATAACGTTTCAGTTCTACTAACGTCACTGTAAGAATGTTTATGATAACTTTGAGAGAACCTTTAGAGCACGTTAGCCAACGTTCTGAGAACATTCCCCGTTAACTCAGCTAATGCCATTGAGCCTCTAACTCAGGCTGTATGTGTTACATCCTAATCCAATCCCGCCCTCTTCCTTCCACTATTTTTAAAGGAAAAAACTGGCCCAAAAAAGAAACCGCTTTACATGTTTCCCAGAATGCACCTGTTTATATTGGGGTGCTGCTGAAACCGCTGGGTGAAAGTTATGGTGGTTTGGGTTTTGGGGGGGTGTGGGTTCAGCTGTCAGGGTGTCAGAGGGTCACATGCTAAAGAGTGACGCGATAAATGAAGGACAGTGTTCTCCGGTTTTGGCACATACACAGTGCAACAGGCCTGCTGCACAATCATCTCCTCAGTGACCAACACTCAGGCAAACACCACCACCCCCCTCGCTGCACGGCCATTACTCAAACCCAAACAATACCCACCCTCAGCCCGAGAGAGTGTGCTGTGGAATTAAAAGCCATGAATGGAGGCGGAGTCCAAGTTTCTGTGGTCATTTAAACAGGGCAGGCCTAGTCTGGCTGTATAGATTAGCAATTAAGCTACCAGTAAGAACTCTGGCTTATCTTTTGTTTGTTTTAACAGCCGCAGAATCTAAAGTCTTTAACCGACTCAACCTTAAAGTCAAAGCAATTGTACAGTAAAAGTGGCACTTTTATGACTTCTGTAGACAGATACAGTAATGCAGACGGTGGTCTTTCATATCATCTGTTCCGGGAACAGTTGTGTTGTCGTATCTGTCACAGCTAAAGTAAAGACTACTGCAGAAGAATCTTCAATCAAGAGTTGAGGGAACCTAAGCTTATAAGGCTACATTGGGCATATATTGAGAGCTATGAGAGAACACAGGACACTCTGAGGGAAAACCCATCAAAACTAAATCACTGACTGTTTTCTTGTGGCTGCAGATCTTGCTAACGCAGCAGTTCGGACAGATGCATGCATGCTAACCCCACCCCTGTTGTTCAACCTGATGTTAACTCCTGCTAAAAAGCAGCTAGTCGTAGCAGATTAACACATAGTGTGGTGATGCTAATATTAATGTGAGAAACCATATAGTTAGTCCATATCGAACCCTATACACAAATAAAAAACAATACAAAACAATATGCTATGCACTAGAAAGCATACAGTATGTGTTGCAAGAAGCAAACAGAATGCGCAGAATCACGGTCTGCGACTGTAACACCCATGAACACCAAATGCAGACATTACGGGCACATCCCGTCCCATCTCTGCTTGTGTTAATAGATCTACGTCCATTACCACACACCTTTGTGTCTGGACTACAGCTCCCACAGAGCCAATAAAAAGCCTGAAAACATCGCTGACTCAAAGTTCAGCCATCAATAAAAAGCTTGGGCTCTCCTGGGAAGCGTTCGGTTATTTCTTTCCACACCTCGCAGAAGTACGTCCATCATCCGCTTTCGCTGGCTAGCTCGCAGGTGTTGTGCAACAGACTTTATGATGATAAACACCCATGAAAACTCAAGTGTTTTTCCCCAAATTCCACAATTACAACCTCATTTCTGAGCTAGCGACAATTATCCGCAAGAAATACTCCGCCGGGTGGCGAAATGCTCTTTCGATCGGTGTGGTGCTTTAAACCAAAGAGGAAAGAGAAATAAAGACTTCAAATCCCATAACAGTAGCTTCAAAGTTAATGGCGTTTCATGTTCTGCGGGCCGCGCTAAACTCGCATTCCAACAAGATCGCATCATTGGGCAGCGACCATTCTCTGGCCTGCTTCCCTCCGCACATTGCAAGCGCAAGTATAGATACATGCGTCTATGTGCCAAGCTACTCAGCTAACAGGAAACGTTCTAAGAACATTGGCTAACATTCTTGCAGTAACGTCCATCATATGAAAATTTCTATTTAAGTTGTTAGCGGAACGTTTTAAAAATGTTAAAGAATAAAAATGTTTAAATAACATTCTTGCAACCAACCAATAACGTTAATGTCTACAAACCTGAACGTTCCCAGAACATTTAAAATAACATTTTAATACAGTTACTCAATGCAAACAAGGGGAAACATTTTTACAACCTAAAACTATTCGCTGGATTTACACTTTCACTACGTTCACTCATTACTTTCCACCCACACGGGCGCAAACAAACATCTCGAGCGCTTTCATTTTAAACGACTTCTCAAGCGATGAAGTGATGAAGTCATCCGTGAGCGCCTGAACAGCGCGGCTCGGTGTGTGCGCAAGAGCGCGCTTCCACCGTGTCATCTGCGTGACCTTTCCAGTCAGATATGCGTGTTCCTGAGGAACGCTTTGCGCTAACACAATTACGCTCGGCTAATGAACAGTGCGGCGAGATAAAGCCGTCTGAATGCTAGCTTCGACCCTGCATCTCAATCTCCTTTAAAGGCTACATTTGCATCTTTAATAGAAATGAAATTCCTCATTAAACACGCAAGCTGCTGGTGAAATAAGCTCAAGGAGGGGAAAAAAAGAGAGATGAAAAGAGCAAAGAACGTATTTAAGTCAACACTATTTACCCCCACTCACCCATAGGCTTAAGCAGCAGTTTTAATGCTAATCAATAGGGAGTGAATTGTGGGGAATTTAACAAATCTGATTCAGATTATTAGTCTTAATAATTCTGGCTCCTTAAAGGTGGGGCAGGCAATTTTGGAGAGGCTAGCAATAGCTAGCTTTGAAAGCTTAAGATCTCGCCCTCTTTTTAGAGCGCTCTCCAAAGCCACGCCTCCTCCAAAACACACATAGTTTGACAGGCAAGTTGGATGATCATTTTACGGTCCTTCCACAGATGATATATTTGTATATAAATATATTTAGACCACTTAGTGATTGTTATTTACTGCTTTACATTTAATTTACATTTAAACATTTTCTAATAAGTACTATTTTATTTAAGCACATAAAGTTCAATTAATACATCGTCATCAACACAACCAAACTAGCACTGCAAAAATTAATCAAGGTGAACCATCTTTCAGGAGCTCATTATGAACCTCCTACATTAAAGAGAAACCTGATCCTAGGTCAGCAATTAGGACACCTTGTCCCAAACATGTCTGAATCACTACAAAGAAGTTAATCAGTCAGAGTGTGACAATTAGGATGAATAGCCTCGGTGAGCCAGCTGTCTGACTGCTCCTTTAGCCACTAATATCACTCGCTACTCCACTGCAGCAAAATGCCACCCGAGACCTGCACACCGCTTTTAAGCTCTTTCAATTCAGGAATGCGTTGCCATGACAGTGACCGATGGCTTGGCGGCAGACGGAGGGCCCGCGCATCCCAGCCAAGGGTTGAGGTTGGTGTGAGAACGTGTCAGGGCCCTGCGGGTGGAGGATCAGAGAGCGAACCGCTGGAAAACTCAAAGCAGCTGTAGATGTGGTACTGATTAGCGATGGGTGTGCGGGAGGAACGCAGGTGCCCGGCCAACAGGGAATGTTCTCAGAATGTTGGCTAACGTTCTCTCAAAGTTCTCTCAAAGTTCTCCGATACGCTCCTGCAGTAATGTTAGTAGAATTTTTCAATGGCAAGTCATATTTTTAGGACATATGTTATTCTTTAGTTGTTAGTGAAACATTTTTTAAATGTTACAGAATTACAAAAAAAACGTTCGATTAACATTTCTATATCCAAGCAATAACATTAATACAATGTATTAGATTTCATACATTGTATTAAATCCACAAATAGATTTTTGAATGTTTTGAACATTCCTCGATCAAAGTAACATTTTTAACGTTTCTGTAAATTATTAGGAAGATTACATAAATGTTCTTACAACCTAAAATATTTAGCTGGGCATTTCAACTATGTTCCATAAATACCGTACGGGAATCCAGCCAACGCGACCTATGGGCAAATTTGAGCTACATGAGAGGAAATACAAGCAGAGATGTCAAGTGCGTGGTTTCAAACATACTCTCTTTGCGAGACCATCGCTTCTGGGTTAGCATGCGCGTGATTTCAAACACGCTTAAAGCCCTCAGACGACAAACACAGTGACAGAACATACTGTCCAGCCTTATTTATCTGCTATTTTTTAACAGAACTGTCTGTTCTTACTTTTGTGCACATTTTATGTGCACATGATGCAACGTGATGTCATCTTGTTACATCAAAATGCTTTGTCCTATCCCAGCTTCATATGCAGAAGACTGCAACCAATCAAAGGCTGATATTCCCCAAAAGCACAAATACTGCAGTGCAATTAAAACAGCTCAACAAATGGCCAATCAATCCAGGGTGTCAGTCTAGGGCGGGACTATCCGCGTGTCTGACCAATTACAGATTGAAACCTGCTTGAAAGCAACGGCTGCAGCATTTTGAAAACAGTTCAGGGTCAGCCGCTATAGCGATTAGATCACTCATGTTGAGGTCCACTGCTTTTGCCATCCAAGACAGGAGCAAAAACAACACTGATACACCAGATTTGGTGGACAAGAACGAAAATACAATTCACTTCTGGCATGGCTTAAAGCCATCTGAGCAGGTCTGTGGTTATCTGGAGACCAGGATCTTGCAAAAAGAGCCACAAAAACAGCAAACAGAATAAATTCAACTCAACTCGAGACCACCGGAGCATCATGACTGTTTCAAACTCTTCAGGATTCATTTCTTACATTGTAGTGTTTCTCATTTGTTAGTCGCTCTGGATAAAACCATCTGCTAAATTATTCAATGAAATGGGAACTATCAGGTTAAGTAATGAGATTGAAATTCACTATACAGAGCGACTATAAACAGTCATAAAATATCAGCTACCGCTCATCCCTGTACAGAAGCTAATGCTGACATGCATTATGAGCAAATCAGAGTGCTTGTTATCAATAAAATACTTACTGTAATACATTTATAATTGTTTTAAAATAACAAAGGTTTAATGTGCAAAGCAGAACCCCAGCTCATAATTTTAGTTTGCACAATGTTTCTGTTAAATAACATAAACGCTAGAAATGTTATTTTGTAACTTCTAGGAATGTTATAATGTTAATGCTTGGTTATAAGAACGTTATTCCAACATTGTTTAATTCTGTAACATTTATAAAACATTCCACTAACTACTTTGATGTTACATAACGTTAAAGAAACATTCTACTATGTTCTTGCAGTACTATGTTACTGCAAGAACGTTTTTACCACTGTTATTGAAGGTTTTAGAGAACATTAGCCAACGTTCTGAGAGCTTTCTTTGTTAGCAGGGACGTTTCAACATGTAGTTTATTTCTAGATACACGCAACTTCAAAAAAACGTATTTAATAGATCTCCTTCATTGGCCTAAAGAGTCCTCAGTTAACTGTTTGTTAGACAACTCTAGCTCTTGCTAACTGCTAACTCTTGTTAGCATCCTCTCCCCTGAGGGGAGTTTGGACATGACCCCAGGCCAGAGGCCTATATAATCCCACTAGGGCCGGGCCATTGTTCCATCCGTGTTTGCGTTCCAGGCCTTACTTCTCTGAAACTGACAGAAAACAGGAATGAATAGCACCGCACTCTATAAAACTTTAAGAACCGGCTCAGGATAGACATTCTGCAAACACAGTGTCTAAACACGGGCTCTCACATTGCACACGTGTGCTTGGCAAACAAACCTGTAGTCAATCAGATGAGCAAACAGCAGCACTGTATCTGTAACACACACAACAGTGGCAGTTAGCTGATAAGAGGACCTTAGGTTAAAACTGTCAATTTAATGTGTTGATTTAGTTATTATATAAAACATTGTTTTTCGTATTTAATAATTAACCAGATATAAATTCCAGTGATGGGGGATTTCAAGAATCCGGCTCAAGAGAAACTGGGGCTTTTCTCAACAAATACAGACGTATGCAATTATTTTAATGAATTAATTGGAATATAATGCAATTCATTTGATTAAAGTTTTAAATGACAGCCCAAGTTCAAACTCAAACATCCTCTCGACGGCAGCGAGTACAGCCGCAGGTTGCGCAGCTCTGCAGACGGTCATCACTCACAGGGTCATGAGAGCATGAGAACGGAGCTGGAGAAAACAGTGTACAGCGAGAGGCTGAAACAGAGTCGTCTTATCTGAGCGCGAGCGTGTGTGTGTGTGTGTGTGTGTGTGTGTAAAGGACCGTATCATCAGCTGCTGTAAATACCAAACTCAAGAGGATCACACTCTCAATTATACAGTGACCCGGTCGCAGTCACAAATGCGACCCTGGCGATGACTACTGCAGCGTTTGCGCCATCACACACAAAAAATGCGTCTGCAGGACATGAAATAAAGCTAGCCATTTACCCACTCTCACTCTCTCACACACTCTCACACACACACACTTTTGTGTGGGGCAACAGCTATATCAGTTATAATCAAAGCAGAGCCTGAATTTTGAACTTCACATTGGCCTTCTAAGCAGCATGACAAACTTACTGAATAAATCATACACAAAGCGACGTGAAAATGCTCCCGTCCCTGTATGCAATTACTAAATAATCCATTATGTTTCCAATTGTGCGGCTCCAGTTCACTCACACGTAAGCTAAAATCCGACACACTACTTTCAACAGATAAAACAGCAGTCCTGGGACAACAGTGTATTTATAAAGTGGAAGAGGAGATACATCTATATTGCACTGGGCAGCTCTCCAATACTCAGCACATCTCATTCTTCTCATGATCATCTGGAGCGTTCTGCTGAGCATTTGTATCAGACAGCATCTGCTGCAGCTCACAAAAGCCCTCATCCACTGAGAGATTTCCAGCCCTGACAGCTGCTGATGTTAGGAGAGATGCGCTTATGTTTCTGTCCTTCTGAATACTAAAAACCGAGTGGCTTCATTTTCATCCTTCATCCTACAGATGAGGGCGTGGCCATACAGACTCCGCCTACTTTTTGCAGTACAGTTACAGTTAATTAGTAGTGTGTGTATTGCAACAATTTTTTAATTAAATATCTTCAAAAGATAAACAAATAAAGTAAAGATATATAGAGACCAGAGAGTCATACAGACATTGGGGTGTGCGCTCTTGACCAATCACAAGCAGTCATCTAACATCCACCCAAGACACCCACTCCACACCAACATGCTAACAACTACTTAGAAAACCTTAGCAACTACAGAGCAAAGCCCTGGCAGCCTCCCAGAACACCAGAGTATTGTGCTGGACAAAAACACTAATATTTTCTACAGAAAATGTAAAATGTGGAAGTGTTTCCTCAAAAATTACACTTGTTGAAAAATGGGTCACTCTGTTGGGCTTTTGCCGGTTGTTATTGACAGACACGGGAGGAATAATAGAGACCCTACGCAGGCCAGATTTAAACCTGCACCTCTCACATAAGCATGTCAGCTAACCAATAGGCCACAGTTCTAAAGAATGTAAAATACTTGTATACATATTGTATAGAACTTCACATACAGGCAATGCAATTACACACAGAGAGAACCCAATACTACAGAGCACTATGTTCTGCATTCATCAGGTAAACTTATTTTGATTTTCCGTGGTCTTACTTGAAGATACTCTTGAGTGCTTTAGGGTGCCTAATCAGTCGACTGACAAGTGTTCCTCAGAATGAGCTGCTCTCATGAGTTTGTTTTCCAGATAAAGTCTGAATTCGCTGTCGGAGGTTGTATCTGTTGAAAAGCTCCTTTGGGAGACAACAAGAGGCGGCAAAGACAACACCTCAAAAATAGCGAATCGACAGCAACTCTAAACACACGTTGAAAGCTGGTTGTCAGGAGAAGTGTAAAGACCCACCCCAGCACCCCTGTGGCTAAACATCTACTCATTCCATCACTTGAAATGACTTGGAGTGACACTCACAAACACACACACACACAAAATATCCCAGCTAACAATTTGAGGTTATAAGAACGTTCCCCTAATGTTTCCTTTAAACAACAAAAAATGTTAAAAACATTATTTTGAAAGTTCTAGGCATGTTCAAAATGTTTTCCCTAACATTCCCTGTTTGCTGATATCTTGCGTTCTCACACCATGGACACCATTGCTGTCTATCTCTTCCAGCAGAAGCTTAAAGATTTACAGTAGCATCTAGCCCACACGTACACACGCTAACCCGCTAAAGCAGGAGGACGCGTGCTGCCGTCCCCCGCAGCACCTCCGGGCTCCGCAGTGAAGCATGTCAAGCAAATACCATCTGGGGAGAGGAATTTGACCTCTGACCTCTGTTTATGAACCATCAAAGGGAAGCCTGCTCATTGGTCTGGCAGAGTAATCATTTCCAGAACGGGCCAGTCGAAGAGAGAGTGTGATGACGGAAGAAAGAAAGCAAGAAAGAAAGAAAGAAAGGGACTGAGAGATTTTCCAGGGAGAGGGAGTGACTGCAGCAAGCTATGTTAAAGGAATCAGACTGCTGATGTTCAACAGAGCTCCAGAGATCTGCCCATGTTCAAATCCATATGTGCCTTTAACAAGCTCTAAGAAAGAGATGGGGAGAGGGGGAGAGGGGGAGAGAGAGAGAGAGAGAGAGAGCAAGCAAGCAGACAAGCAAGAAAGAAAAGAAAACTAAATATAAAGGACAGTTCACACTGACAGCAATTTGAAGTGAGCCGATTTCATTGTTCACTTTTATGCAAATGAGCAGTGATGAACAACGTGGCAACTACCAATGGGAGCGTAGACAGTGATCTGCCAGATGATTCAATTGGATACTGCAGTCAAGTAGAAACGCTACCAGCACGCGATCACAGAGACAGCGACAAACAACAATCCAGAGACAAATTATGATGTTTCCCATCTTATACACCTGAGTATTTGAAAGCATTCCATTTACTTTCCATTCAAAATCAATCCTATTTATTTCCACATCCCCGTGGAGTTTTTAAAGCTTTCTATTTGTTTGTTTGCCATTGTTGGCACCACTGCATTTCATAAAAAAATGTGCCGTCCATTCACTCATTTGCTCGCTCTCAGAATGCTGGAAAAACATAATTAGGAGGCTAGAAACATGATTAATTATTTTTGTTTCCCTAACTGCTCCTCTGTCAGGAAGCATCATTGCGATGGATGTTTGCTCAGCTACCAGGAAGACTGCGATGCATATGCGATACTGCAGCGGCGAGTAGGCCCTGCTCAAAGACCCCCCACAAGGGTTGAGGTCAAGGAGCACCTCAGCATTAGGGAGACATGTCACTTTGCTTTAGGATTTCAATTAACCCTTTCACAGTCCTCTGTTACCCGGGCAACGGATAATCCTGCTCCAAACAGTAACAATTTCAGGTTCTACGAATGTTTCCTTAACATTTCCATTAAGCAACAAAAACGTTACAAATGTTATTTTGAAACTAACTTTGAGAGAAATGTTGGCCAACGTTCAAAGAACGTTCCCTGTCAGCTGGGTGTGCACTGCTTTCTCGCACTCATATCGGACGTAATGCAGAATAAAAACAGCTCACAATGTGAGTCTGAAGTTGAAACCGCTTTAATCCTAAAACCAGTCAGGCAAAGAAATATTCTAAATGGCACCAAATGCAAACCAAGTGTGCCGATCTTTAATGTCAAAATGAACCACAAGAGACAACAGCTGAGATTATGAGGTCAGCTATGAGCAATCTAAATCCATTCGGCCTGCATTAAAGGATGAACATGAGCGTGCGAGATCAATACACACAGTCTTTTAATGAGATATTAATTAAGAGGCTACTGAAAACCAGAACTGAACACACTTACCACTCATGTTAAAACCATATATACAGCTGGACATTAATATTCATTTCTATCTATCGATTTTCTGAAATGGCTTCATAGAAAACTGTAATAAAACCATACCGTAACCTTCAAACCACTACAAACCAGTAATTTACTCGTTTTTACGCATTAATATAAATACACCACGTATTTGAAGACCATTGACCACTTCAAACTCTTTTGGAGCTTCTACACTATCTGTGGTCCTATGAGAGGAACATCATCCTCTGGGGTTCCATCACTTTTAGTCTTACTTACATGGCCCGTCTAGAGATCTTGCATTATTTAAGCGGCTTTCAGTACACAAACCACAACTGCCTGCGGAAGTGCATCGGCTGTAGTTTCCAAGGAGAGACATCAGCCAAATGAAATGAACCAGACAGTAAATAGTCTATTATTGAGTTTACACTGCCTATATACCATAAATTGGAATCTTGTGACAATGGCCACAAAGCCTTTGAAACTGAAACAGAATGAGAAACTGGCCACTGGCACGGACCTCATTTGCATGCATATCCGCAAATAAACCTTCACTTTTTCCGATTGCATCTATATATACATACACACACACACATGCAAACCCACATAAACACACAAAGCTATTCTTATTACAGAATTTATGTTCCCTACAGCTAAGCTTCCAAAGTCAATTTCAGCACAATGTGGTAAATAAACATACGATTCAAACCAGACCTGCAGAGATGCGTTGTAAGGGACGTTGCTGAGTACGGCAGCAGAAATTTGGCCCCAAGATGCTGCCAGTCTGTGACTTCCATTACAAGAGCCCTAAAGCCTATACAACAACATAGGCAAGTGAAAAGGGGGGGGAAACACTAAGGCACCAGTTAATAATACCCTTAACAGCTGGTTTGGCATCAGTGAAACCAACCCTATGCTTAACATAATACATTGTGAGTGGCTTGACAATGCTATCCAGGATCAGTTGTGGGGCCATAGAAAACTCCACAGAGGGTGGTGGTAAAGCTGTAGTGTGCAAGCAGATGGCAGATAGCATTGATCGGATCCAGGACCTGATAAGGGTGAGGGATAGATGTGCTGTTCTGGAAACAGAAAGAAGAGGTGAGAGGGAAGGTCTCCCCTGACCTGCAGAAGAGAAATCCACACGACTGCTATCGACATACATTAACGGTCCCAGACATTGTAATTTAATTCTAATGGAATGTTCCGCTAGTAATGCTAAATGATGTAATGTTCAATATGTGCGAGGGTCAATACGCAGGTCTCTGGGGTGAGGGGGACAAAGCCGAGATCCAAGAAGTCTGCCAAAGCTTGTTTGAGGGGCCCTTGACACTTTCATTCACATTGGCGAATGTGACGTGACAATGAGGTCAAAGGTCACTCCTGGTATGTCGAGAGTGTGTCGAGTAGTTGAAGCAAACCTCCAGCACTGGATCAAGACATAGCGGGTTAATTCTTTACCAAGCGGGTCGGTAAGAACCTTCATCTACACATACAGATACACAAACAGCAACTCTCTCTTACACAAACACATTCCCAGCTAACAATTTCAGGTAAGAACGTTTCCCTATCGTATCCATTAAGTAACAAAAATGTTACAATTTTATTTTGAAAGTATAAGGACCCTTCAAAATATCCAGTTTTTGAGACATTTTTAATCTGTAGCTTTAAAACATTCCACTAACTACTTAACAATAACATTTTTATATACATACAATATACAAAAATATTCTACTAAGGATACGGCAAGAACTTTTCTCTTCTTTCGTTGGGTAACATTTTAGCCAACGTTCTGGGAACATTCCCTTTGAGCTCTTCCTGGAATCAGGCACTGTGTAATGTTGGTCAGTAGGTGCTGACCCGTCATGTTTAGAACGAGAAGCTCTTAGTCATGGTCAAGCTTCACTGGCCACTATAGAAAAGCTCAATCTTACAGATGGCCACACACACAGACAGCAAACAAATAGTGGATTTTTCACATTGTCTGAAAGAAAATACACTGCCTTTGTGGTTGCTAGGGTGTTCTGAGTGGTGTTTTTATCTTGTTGCTATGCCGTTGCTATGCTTTTCTGGGTCGTTGTTCACTCAAAAGTCAAAAAGCCCACCCCCAAGTTTCTGTGATATTCCGGTCTCTCGAGGTGGTTCAGCCCTCTCCTCAATGCAAGTCTATGGAATTTTTTCCGCCTGTTTTATCGTCCCCCAGGCAAAAATTGTACGTCTGCTAAGAAAAGTAACATCACATCTCTTCCCCAACAAGCCCTACAAATGGAGGCATCATTCACGCACGAAGCACAAATGAGTTCCAAGTTAAATGTGAAGGGTTGGGTTTGCTCAAATTCTTAACGCCAAGTTTGAGTAACAGTAGAGAAATACAGTCATTTTTACAGCATAAATAATTTTCAGACACCACATCCTGTGCATACAGGTCATACCAAGGAGGGTAGGGGTGGAAATGGGTCATTTTTCTAAATGTACCATGTGGCCTTTTTGTTTGACAGTGGGTGAAAAGCAGGGAAAGAGAGTCTGGGTTGTCTCGACATCATGGCCATCTGAGGCGCACTGGTTCTAATATTGAGGTTCCCAGCTGAGACCTCCAGTCTGGCGAGGGACAGCACAGAGCTGCATCTCCCCTGGACGAGGGCCATAGCAAACAAAACTTGGCCTGACCCTTCAATCTCTATACCTAGCTTAAGCCAAAGCGCTATTTTTACACACTCTGTAACGCACTAAAGAAAATACTAACAAATTAGTTACAACAGCAGTCTTTGTATGTTGTAATAAGGCAGTAAAAATATACCACAGAACAGCTTAACTAAGAAGACAGACAAAATATATGGCAGCCTAATTTCCATTTCTGTCATATTCTAATAGCATAAAGTATCTAAATATCACATGCGCTTTCTCAGGGGATTGAACATCTGACTGCCTGCCAACAAACACTTACAGAAATGTACAAGCAAGAGGAAAGGAGAAGGAAGAAATAATTTTATTGTCTCTATTATCTGATACAGACGGCTTCAAAACTCTTCGGGCCTGCCTGCCGTTATTGTGTTGGTTTGACGTCGCGAAAGATTTGAAGCACAGACAGAGCTGATAATGAATTGAGAGAGTAGATTAAATAACATGTGATTGATGATTAATTCAATCAAAGGCTATCACTTATAGCGGAGGAACCTAAAAAGACAAAAAAATAAGAAGCTGCGTTTTACTGATACAAAAATTAAAACAGCCTCCCGGCAGCATATGTTAATGATGAAAATTGTTTTAACACAATTTTATTAATTATTTTACTTCTCAAGTATGACGCTTTCGTGACGATATAACTGTAACGCACTGTTACGCCACAGACGCCAGCAGGTAAGGGCGTCAGGAGTGTCACGCAACACGTCATGGTTCGAGCGAATACTAAAGCTTCAAAACACGGTCCACTGCCCACTCATCCAAAGGACGGAGAGTCGAGGAGAGACCGGCACTGACAAGCTCGAAGGTGAGGATGTCACGAATATTTAAAACATCCGTCAATCACGGCGGAGGCCAGAGTGCGCGGAAAATGACGATTCAAAGCGCGATGAATTCTGACGCGCCGCACACCGTTCCCCACAGTGTCACGCCGAGGCAAAGGTGCACGTTGACGCCCATAACGTTTTAAGACCGATGCTCGCACGTCACTTCATAACATCAACTGCATTAAACCTCCGGTGACGGAGTTATAAGGCGTAATAGGATAACCACAACGCCAACTGTATGTTTATTTATTTGGAATAAATCTGAAATATAGCTGTATAGGAGTTTACCGGGTACCTATGCGATCCAGAGGTCAGAAAAATAACAGTTCATTCGTTTTTATATCAGTTTAATGTACCGAAGAGTCAAGCTGGGGTCTACAGTATATAGGATAATAAAGACAGAGTTGGACCCTGAGGAGAAAGGCGGAGCGGGAGTCGCGTACAGATGGGGAGACAGGAGGAGAGCGCGCGAAAGCCATACAGACCTCCGTTTCCCTCACAAGATCAATATAATCGCAACCCAAGCTCTTATTATTCAACTTTAAAGATGTAAAAGAAATGCAATTTGTACGCGTTTAAGAGAGACGAAAACCTCACGGAATGCGGAACACATTTTTCTTTTTTTTACAACACGTACCATTTGGACAAACTGGCCGTTCTGTTTCTCACTGGGAAGTCTTTCAACCCAGTTGCGAGGGCTTTGATACCGAGCGAAAGCGGTTGCAGTGTGGAAGTTTAAAAGACCAAAATTCAGGTCACTCGTGGATCTAGCACGATTATTTACCGAGCTTTCCGAATAACAGAACCTGAAAAATGAACGTGTTCTTGGCTATACGCAGCTGTCGTGTATGAAAACCCTAAGCCAGTGGCGAAGCCTCTGTCTACGGAAGCCAAGCGACGAAGCCCGAAGCGCTGACAAAATCTAATCTTTCAGCGCTAGTGTTTCAGACACACTCTCTAGTCTACCGTTTTGTTCCTAAAACCAATGTCAAGAGCAATCACATTACGTAAAAAACACTTTATTGAAGCCAGATGATCCAGCGAATGAAGCTGAACAGCCCATTTCATGCGTATTCTCAACATAAACATACAAACGCACGGAACAGTACCTTGGACTGCCAAACAGTTGCATATTTTCCCAACACATTTTTAAACATAGCTGTGGTATGTCTGCTTCACAAAATGTGTTATTTAATCGTAATAAAACATACAACTTGCGATTTAATTATACCAGTTGACAGAGCTTTATTTGTTAAGGCAATGCGCATAGTACATGCGCGAAATTTTAATTGTCTGTTTATAGCATTATAGCGCCAGGGCTTCTGTTAAGAAATTGGTCTAATATCAGATTTCGCGAGCTGCCTTTTGCATGTACCCCACCAGTTCTAATCTACATCCAATTTTCCCGAATTCCCAACTGAGCAAATCTTGGCGAGATTTTACAGACAGCCAACCCACACACTGTTTCGACGAGTCTGAGAAACGTATCATAGCTAAATAACTGAACAATTGAGAGGTGTTGGATGGACCATGTTTAATATGTTTAAAAATATCAAACACCCCTCCCTAAATGCCATGTAACCAAGAGTACCGTTTTCCCCAAACTATGATACGCCGTGACGTGCAGGTAAACTGAGATCTCCAAAAAAATGCATCGTTTACGTTCCGATCACCTTAAATATTAGAAGCCTCACACGTTTTTTAGAAAACGCCCCACTACACATAAACGTGCTTGTTACTTGTTTTAGTAAAGCAATTAAAGCGCAGAGAATCTACTCCACGTAAATCTAAAAGCCTCCTCCAATAATGCTGCAAAATGCAGATATCAGCTTGTGTTTAATGCGTCAGTTAATGGACAGTGAGGTGTCAAAACCGCATATACAATGCCCGTAACCCACTCTTTCTACACTGCGTCGCAATCCAGCACTGGTACATTCACAAGACCGAAGGCACGAAGAAGGCAAAAGAAAACAGTGGATCAGAGACAGAAACCAACAGAACTGGAATGTAGTTCAAGGCACAGCGAACTGGTCTAAAATGCAGTTTTCCCACACGAAACAGCGATCAAAAGTCACGCGTGTGCGTAAAGATCCAAGGTTACTTACTTGTGCGTTTGATGCCTTGGTTTATTATCCTTGCCATGCGTAAAATCTCAAACTTGCGTACATTTTCTCGGCAGCAACGTGTAAAGCTCCGCTTGCACTTTCCGAGTGTGAAGTCTTACCACGGCATGAATGAAGAGGAATGCGGTCCGCGCTCCCGGAACGCCAGGCAGCCTCGTTTTGACTATCAGGGAACGCGCCGCCAGATACATATTACACGCGTCACACCTAGGCGGCGACGTTGAGCGCGCTGGAGCAAGTAAAAGGTTATATGAAGAGTACAGCGAGTCTGTAGTCTTGAATACCGGTGCACCACCTGTCGATGTGTCTGGGCACATTTATAACAATTACAGAAACTGTGTATTCTGTTTGTCGTTTTCTGACATGCACTTAATAGAGGAGATTTATAAAACAGCATTTTCATTTGTTTTATTTTAGAAGATTCTTTCGGAGAGAAATCAAAAATGATTACACTCTCCATGACAGATGTACTAAACAGCTGTATTTACAATAATAATATTTCAGCCTAATGAGGGTTTATTTTGTGATAATGATCACATGACGGTACGAACCCACAACCTTTGGCGCTGCTAACGCAACACACTACCAACCGAGCTACAGGAACACTATACACAACTACTTACCAATAAATAATGTAGAATTAAAAAATAATATAATATATAACACACTGAGGTCAGGTTCCTAAATAACCAGAGAACACATTCTTATATCGGAGCATTTTTGACAACCCCGTGTCTTGTCGCACAACTTCAGCAGAATGAAAGCTTTGCTGATAAACACCGTGGATTTCAGATCCAACAAAGTCTGAATGCACAAACAAGGCTGTCAGAACAGTCAAAACTAAAGACTAAAGACTAAAATAAACTTCAGCAGGCATTTTACTCTAACCTTTAAAACATTGCTTTTCTCAGTTGTCGTATTTCTCCATAGACACAGTTTTTCACCGCTGTGAGGGTTTCTGGTACATTGTATCAGCTTAGCTGCTGGTTTCACTGGATTTCAGCTTAAAGTTGTTTACAAGAAATAACAGCACTCGCCCCTTGTTTTGAACATGGTAGATGCTTTCTCAACACATTCACACAGCATTGTGGAGTGTTTCATAAATACTTGAAACAAACACACAGATAAACAGGTAAGACAAAAGAAGAAGTACACATTTCTTGGGCATTACATTGAGGTCTTCTGGGTCTTACCGATCTATGCATTTGCCACAAGTAAAGGAATTTTAGGGAATGAATTGTAAACATCAGGTTTGTTTGGTGGAACGGTTATCAGTCTGTGGTCTGTCTGCAAGAGAGGAGCACAAAACTGTAAAAAGGCAGAAGATGTCTGTTGTACTGTAGCATACTGTAATTTATTGTGCTTGAAAGGTGTAAGCATGTGAACACAGTGACTTTTATTAATTATATTTCATATCTTTAATTTGGTAATAATAAACAAATACAGTCTACAAATATTTTTCACTCATTTTTCCAGGTTCATCTGTTCAGCCTTTTACACATCTTGTAAGAGTTTAATTGTAATAAGGTACCCCTGTGTTTTATATCAGCCTAATGTTAATTTTAGTTTTAACCTCAAAAAAATATTTTAAAAAATAACAACTGTAGATATAAAAAAATCAAACAAATATAACTGTAGTTAAAAAAATCAAAAAATCAAAAAAATATAACTGTGGTTAGACATTTGTCATGCATGTCTGAATTGGTAATTCATGGCTAGAATAAGCTACAGTAAGGACAAGATTTTTTGCTGTCAATTTTGTGGCGACAGCAGCCAGATTTTTGGCTTGCGAGACTAATATCGCTACAAAATAGACATCAAGCCGTGCCAATCAAATCTCTCAAGAAATCATCAACTCATTCACGAGCACACTGAGAAAACGATTGGAAACAAAGGGCTCCGACTGACGGTAAGTAGGCGGCTTTATCAGAGTCACAGAGTTCAACAAGCAATTTTGAATTTGAGACCAGAGTTCCAACAGGTGTTGATCAGGTGTCAGGTGCCTCCACAGCTAGGTGTACGGGGATGACTCAGGTCATTCAGAGAGTTGGCCTTGCATCTTAAAAACAAAGTGCTCTGAAGGTAAGTGTGCCACTTCTCCCTGGGGATGGTTGCAAGGTCATTGGTATTAAGAAAGTCTGACTCAGATTGATTAGGAGTAAAACTTTTCTCTCAGACTCGCTAAGAGTTTTAGCGAAGCAGGCTATAGAGATACGACTTATTTTTGCCTGGTTTCGACTGCCATCTCTACCTGAAATGCATTCTTCTGCAAATAATTACAAAAACTCCCACTTCCCAGAGTATAATCATACACATATCCATACACGTCCAGTATGTGGTCTGTAACAGATCCTCCCCGGTCACCTATTCAAAACCTTTCAGAGAAACATGAATTTAGATGCCTGCTGGGATGACTGTTGCCTTTACAAACACACAGCTGTATGTTGCTCGCTGCTCCATGCCTCCAGTTTCATGTCCTGCGGTTTGAGGCCACATTTTTCCTCACAGGACATTGTTCCACCAAGAAGCGAAGACTTCCACGCTGCTTGAGGGGCTCATGGCGTATCTCTCCCAGCCAGCAGT
Source organism: Botia kubotai (assembly GCA_036877585.1). NCBI lineage: Eukaryota > Metazoa > Chordata > Actinopteri > Cypriniformes > Botiidae > Botia > Botia kubotai. The sequence goes on along the minus strand of JAZGTI010000308.1, from coordinate 27,759 downwards.
GCCTTGA
>JAZGTI010000308.1:0-27702 GCA_036877585.1 Botia kubotai | reverse complement strand
TAATCATACACATATCCATACACGTCCAGTATGTGGTCTGTAACAGATCCTCCCCGGTCACCTATTCAAAACCTTTCAGAGAAACATGAATTTAGATGCCTGCTGGGATGACTGTTGCCTTTACAAACACACAGCTGTATGTTGCTCGCTGCTCCATGCCTCCAGTTTCATGTCCTGCGGTTTGAGGCCACRTTTTTCCTCACAGGACATTGTTCCACCAAGAAGCGAAGACTTCCACGCTGCTTGAGGGGCTCATGGCGTATCTCTCCCAGCCAGCAGTGCCTTGATGTCAGCCATGCATCTCTTCTGCATCCACCGCGACACCCAATCATAATTAAAATCTTGTGTGGAAGCGAGAGCAGGGGAAGCTAATTAGGGACAAACACTTTCTTTTTCCCTGGCACAAATCAGAAAGAAAAGAGAGCCCGGTTTCTGCACCCCTGTGATGTGTAGCTGGGGCATGGGGGGTGTGGAGCAAGTAGGAGGAACCGTCAGAAACGGTGGTTCTTCTGGTCTATTCTTCGGCACATTTTTTTTGATCATGTGGAGGATCACAGACACGGCGCTCACGCTGCAGTTCTATGTGAATTACAGTATGTCTGTATAACTCACTAAATGATCGGCGTGTGGACAGTAAAGAGCGGCGAGCAAAGGCGCGTGGGTGTGGGACGCTGTCTGGAGTCTGCATCTAGAAATAAACTTTTTGTTCCTCCCTGGCTGGATAATTAGGTGTTAGACTAAGTGGTTGTGTGTGTGTGTGTGTGTGTGTGTACTGTATATATATGGTTGTGTTATGTCTAATGGACATGGGTTATCTATTGTGATAGACAGAGTTTTAATGTTTTTCTTTATGTGTCTTTTATATTGGCCACATTATCTACTCTTACATAGCAACTTAATGTTGCCAATATACAAAACATTAGATGGATGGACGGACGGACAGACAGGTGGACAGACAGATGACAGACAGACAGATAGATCAGACAGTCTCTACTAATAAGCCGGTTGTTAGGGGTGTTGAAGGACAGGTTTGAAAACTCCTGCTTTATGTACTTCAGGCAATCTTTTTCTTCCCTTAAAAGTCAATAATATTGATACAGACGGTAGGAATACAGCACAACGTGCAACTGGAAGACATACCGATGATGTTACAATAATGTGATGATGCAACGTATCACATTCGGTTGGTCAGCACATACACCAAATTACCTCTCGTTGCAATATGATCGTGCAGAGATTGTACACACACAATGAATACACAGTGTGTGCATTCAGCACGGCAGCCAGTGGAACCTCGGCACTCAGAAGACACAACAGGAGTGCTAACACAGTCAACAATCTCAGATAATAGTTTATAATTTCTCGTATTCGACTACGAAACACAAGCAATTCCGTAATCGCCTTTAAACAGAGGATAAGACCACATCCGCCCCTGCCAAAACTGTTGTAATTGCTTGCCCATTCCTGTCCTAGTAATTGGACAGTGCATCATCCGAATGTCACGTCCTTAGTTTTAATTGCCTTTCACGGTATGCGTTACATGCATGATCTTCCCGGCTAAACGCTGTACCTTATATTGAGCCTCTCTGGCTGCCTATTATGTTATGTATTAGACATTGTAGTCTAACATCCCTAGACACCAATTACTTTCTCATATCAGACCGATCATTAGTCTTGACCGAAGTCAAAGACTGAAGCCTGACACGGTGAGTTGAAAGGGAGTCTTTCTGTCTTTGTTTCCCCCTCCCTCTGCATTTCTCCCAAGCTCTTTCATGTGCCAGGCCCTGGCCCTCCATCTGCGATCCATCACCGGGACATTGAGCGTTCCCACTGTCCACAGCAGCCAGTGAACCCGACTGACCATCGCTTCCTGTTTCGTTCGGCGATCCATCGCCGTAATGCATTGCTTCTTATTGTCGCCACGGCAGCACTTACCAACACTGTCCCCTCGGCAACAGCCTTGTACTGGTTTCTGACAAACAGAAATGAATTATTGAGTTGTGACAGAGACATTGTTATGCTATAAATATGAAGAGAAAGGGGCAGGATGCATGAAGAATAATAACAGTTTAAGATGCACTTACTCACCAACACATCATCGATCAAATTCGTCATGCCGGCGGCTGTCAAACATTCGGTAAGAACTTAAAAATGCATTTGGCGATATAAAATCACAAAATGTGACATTAGATCTACGTTATTGATTGACTAAGCGGGAAAAATCACCGCTGTTTTATACATTTCGAATTAGATAATGTTGCTTAAGTAGAACTGACCCGCCTATATTGTACTAAATCTTTTTCTAGCACGCTGCCAGAAATCTCAGCTTCTTGGCAAGGCATCCATACCTGTGACATCCCTTTGCTCTTTGCCAGTTCGGTAACAAAGGGCTCCTACTCAAAAGACTACTGTAAAACAAGATAAGAGGGGGTGTCCATGTTATCAATTCCAGCATGCACCAGTGCTGGTGTAAATGAGTGAGGAGAAAAAGAGGGCTTGCAAAGCCCTCGGGGAGCACACATCTCTAAAAGAGAGAGAGAGAGAGGGAGGAAGAGACAGAAGCAGTAAGAAAGGCTAAGAGGAAGAGAGAGCAAGCGTCCCATTGCCTGTCAGATCTCATGACTTTCTTTGTCCTTGCAATAGTATGTTGTTATTTTTGGAACCACATCTGATGAGAATTATTGCCGTGTGTTTGGAGGAGTGAAAGAGGAATTTGACATGGAGCCTGTGATAGGCAGAAGGAACCCATGAGAGCACTGCTCTCACTCTGGTTGTGCTGCACTTTAGTTCCATTGGTGAGCTTTATGTGTCTTCATCTGTTATGCATTTAGGTAAATGTGACAGCAATAAAACCATTTATCCAAATGAATCATTCTCTCAGGGTAGAGACTGAACATTTATTAGTAAACTTACAGAAGCACATTTATTTCTGTATTGTTTCTATTCACTGTGATTTATGCTCTTCAAAATGCGTATTGGAATGGAATCAAATATTTATGAATTGGCACACGACCAGGATTGGTGGAATTTGGTTTTCCATATCTTTATTTTTGTGATGTCGCCACAGATTGACTTGAACTTCCTTATATGTTCCTGGAGTAATCTGGGAATGTGCCTTGTGTAAGGACAGCACTGTGATGGTTTGTGACTTACGACTTAAGGTCGCCATGAAACGGATGTTGTGACTGTCTTTCCTTCCATGTGGTGATGCATATCCAAGTCAAGTGGCTTCTGGATTGGGAAAAAACAGGTCAGGAATTTTGTTCTTCAGAAATGTATTGGATCATTGGAAGCTGGAGGGGTAGAAGCTACCTGGCCCGGATAGGAGTTGAACGGGAATCAGAGAATTCAAAATGGCCTCAATCATTCAATATGACCGAATCATCTAAAACATGCAGAGTACGTTAATTTTATAGCTAGGACTTGTAATGCATCTCAATATTTGTCCCATTTGTTTCTATCTTTATTTTAATAGATTTGAGAGAAAACAAGCTGAATGAATAAACCTAGAACTTCATTATGTGCCATGAGCTGAAAGCGCAACCTCTAAAGCATAAACATTCCCTTTCTGTGAAGCTACCTTGTCTTACTCATCCTGAAGGCTATCGTACAAATACATACAATGCGTTACACATTCTCAGGAGGAAATGAACATTTCCTGTTTTTGTGTGCATGACAGCAACATCAGCCTGAGCCTACTGGCCTATACATATGACAGCTTCATATGTGTGTGTGAGAAACTGGGGAGTAGATCAAGATGATGATTTGATGGAGGGCTTCAGTCAGGTGGAGGGACCCCCTCCCTCTCCTAAGCCCCCTACAGCTTTAAAGACTGACACGGACGTGTACGGTCACCCGATTTTCTAGGTATGCTGGCAGTTATCTAAATGCAAAGTGATGGCGTAATGGCACTCGTGGCTTTATGTAAATGGTCAGAGAGGTCCCTGCTCCTCTCAGCCCTCACTGGAGACCCCGAAGCGTCGCGCCAGCCAAATGTAGCAGAAATGATACGCTGAGACAAAATATGGGGATTATAGCCTGTCAAGGCTGAGGGAGGGGGAAAACAGGAGGAAGCTGGAGGTGGGGGATGATAGACAGAATGGGATGATGGGAGAGAAAAAACGGACAGTTCGTCATGTACTCGCTGATAAAAATAAGATCTTAAAAACTATTTATAGGTTTTAACATCAACATACAACATAACATCAACATTGTGGTGGATTAAATCAGTCTGCGTTGCACGATAACAATAAATAATTGTAGACTTTAAAGGTGGGTAGGCAATTCTTTTTCAGAATTCAGTCCGAATATAATGATAGGTTGTTCTACTCGCTTGTCAATCGATGTATTTGCATACCTCCACTCACTTTTGGAGGAGGCGTGGCTTTGGCGATCGTGCTGAAGGGAGGGTGGGATCTTATGCTTTCAAAACTAGCTTGCTAACGCTGACCTTTTTATGTTTACCTTTTTTAATGTTTAATGATACAATAAAATAAAAAAATACAAACATGAAAGGATGTCTTATACAGAATGTTAGTAACTGACACCTTCACTTTCAATGTATGAAAATAAGGCAGTGTCACCATTTTAAAAATGTATTTTTGTGTTTCATTTGAAGGAGCAACCTGTGGGTTTTAAAAAACATGGGGTAAGTAAACGACAACAGGCACAACATTTTATTTTTGGGTGACCTTTTAAGCTCTACATCAACAGAGAGAAACAGGATAGGAAAGTGTCAACTCCGTGCTTCCTTCACATGGCTGGGCTTCTCTGCGCCTATCTGATTTAAGAAATTGCATCGTGCAAATTGATTTTACATTAAGTCCTGGTTAATTCATAGCTAGGAGCCACAGAGCATTCACAGTGTGACAGAGTGTGGCACACTTTATTTGCTGCGTGTGAGGTACCTCGCCTCAGTGCTGCATAGCTTGAGGTTGTTTTTGAGCACTTGCAGCAACACCAGGTCGAGATCCTAAAACCAAGTGCCCAGAAAGCATTATAGAGAAATTTCTGCCGTAAGAAGTGAAACCAGATCAGTCATTGTCTGTCACTGTCAGGCTAAAATATGTAACAACAAGCCAAAAGATCAACTAGCAAACATTATTAAGAAACAACATTCCATTTGACTGTCAAGCAAACATGATGTGACCAGAGCCATAAGTTAAGAAAGTCAGATGAAGTTAATATGGAATCAAATGTGAAGTTTTTCAGACACACATGAATCACACCACATGTGGCTCTGTAGGAGAGCTGTAAACTAACACACTTAAGCGTGTATTCAATGCTTGTTGTGGCATCTATGTGACTCAGCAAAGTTCAGGCAGACTCAATGTTTTCTCTCCCTCTCTCTCTCTCTCTCTCTCTCTCTGGCCTGTGAAGCATTTCAGTTTGTAGAAGGCCACATAAGCCCTCTTATTAACACCCATCTTCTGCTTCCCGACACATCAGCTCCTAAACGAGGCGCGCCGCGTCGCCCAAATTTCCGTAATTCATCTTCCTTTGTTTCTCTCTCACATGTTGTCTCCTGTTTGCTCTCTCCTTTATCTCTTGTCACTGTGCCTCTTTCCCATCCCCCTAATCACCCCAAGCCCCCACCCTTTTTTTTTTTTACCATTTTAATCTGACATGTGTTTTAATTTTGGCCGGCCATCAACTGCTTCCTCTCCTCTTTAATTTTATCAGGTCGAAGTGCGCACTTTTCACGCCCACCTTCATTTTACTCTCTCTCTCTCTCACTCTCTCTCTCTGACTTCCACCCACTCGACACCTTTTCATTTTCTTTTCTCTCTTGTTGTTTTATGGGGACAGAGCAGAGGCAAGGTTACAGCGACAAAGGCTGTGTGGTTTGTGCACTCTGTTCACAATGACTAGCACACGAGCGGACGCCCACAGAAACTCGAGAGAATGAGGATGGCGCTCCACTTGAGCGACGTGTCATGCACTGGAAGAGCACTGGTTGTGATGGGGATGCATCGCAGTGATGCAGTGGTGCCTCTCGAGGGTTTCCGAGAGTCCTGCCAGAGGGGAGAGCAGTGGCTTGTGTCTGTTTGCATTGTGCTTCACTTCTCTCGGCGTTAGCCTCACCCGACTTCTCCAAGCCGTCGTTATCTCCTCAGAACCAATCACAGTGCAGATCTGAGATGATGGAAAAAAGAAAAAAAAAAAACGTTGTTCAATTGCAGATGTCAATCAACTTTGTATTATGCAAATTGTGTTAAAACTAATACCTGTTTTTGAATCGAGTTGCACGTGTGAGGAAAGTTATAATTAAGGGACCTTATTGAGTTCTCAGGTACGTTTTTGAGAAGCATCGACTGTTTCTCGTGAAAATCTCTGGGAAAATTAAAACACACACATATGGCAATTATACACAAACACTAAAAGTATACAGGGGCAAAATGAGCGTGGATGGCATAGCTCAAATATTGTTCTTGGAAAATCTGATGTTAATTTCAAGTCTTAATTATAAACTCGAGTATTTTGTCAGATCTGATTACAGCTTGAGACATTACTGAAAACTAGTTTTTAACTCGAGACCAGACATATTGTGGGATTACTGAGGTCAGGAGAAAAGCTGGAAGCTGAAGACTTAAGCAAAAATCTCCATTGGCTTTCCGTTTAATCTCTCCACCGTCTAGGAGAAACAATTAAGACATAAGATCTGCAATTTTTCTTTCTTAGGGAAAGACCAAAACAAATGAAATGACGCTTTAGATTCTCTCTTCGCTTAATACAGAGAGAAATAAGGATCTTAAGCTTAATACAAAATGATGGTGTTGGATTGCCCACTGAGGGCAGGTTTTAAGGTTAAAAGAGGTTCTTAATACCTTGACACCGATTTCTCTCAGCCCCAGGATGCAATAGCTGCTGATATAAATGAATCATGACTAGGTGAATGACATGGGGCACCGATTTAAAGATCTCAAGTGCAGAAAATCCAGTTGGGTTGAGACAGAAACATTGACAAACGTTCGAGGCTTCGTGGCTGGTGAGTGACAGGTCAATCATATTCAGTTCACATCCGCAATGCGATGCCTTGCCGAGTGTTATTAATTGAAATGCAATTGCTGAGGAGAAAATGAGTCGGAAAGAGAGAACCGCTCCTATCAAGTCCACATCACAGCAATTAAACCAAATCCTGCCACTGTCTGCACACGACTGATACGAACAGCGACTCACCCCCACAAGAAAGACTTCAGACGTACCAAGCAAGAATTGGAATGAATGAGCAAAGAGGAGCAATTCATCTGAGCTTTGATTTCATGGCTGCGCTCGGAAACGGCTCACGGTTCTGAACGGCGCAATCGTGAACAGTAATTTCGCAATCGCAGGTTTACTTACTCCCAAAGTTACCCAAGAGAGAACGAGCAAAGTTCATTAGCGGTGTGACTGACATCCACCACAGGGGCGGCCAAAATTCACCGTCCACCGTCCATACCCAGCTAACAGGGAATGTTCTCAAAATGTTAGATAACATTCTCTAAAAGTTCTCCCAATGTAATTCAAAAATGTCCTTGCAGTAATGCTGGTAGAAAGTTTTTTTTAAACATTATATGTCATATATATCAAAAACGTTATTCTTAAGTTGTTAGTGGAATATTTTACATTACAGAATTAAAAAAGTTTGAATAAATAATATTACCAAGCCATAAAGTTAATACAACGTCAAAAAAATTGACGCTTTGAACGTTCCTAGAGCATTCAAAATAGATTGTTTTTGTTACCAATTGAAACGTTAGGGAAATGTTCTTACAACTAAAATTGTTAGCTGGTACCCCATGTCAGGAGAGCCGAAGAGCAAGTCTGCACCCGTGGCTGCACGGCTCGCCTGACACGAGAGAAATTCTGCAACAATCCACACATGCATAATGCATAGTGACTGCAGCACGATGTGACGAGCGCTCAGACGAGCCTTTGCTGCCATTCGCGCAGGAGGTCAGGTAATTCAGCCTCACTGCGTCTATGGAAATATATTGCTGCTGTTGAGCCTGTGTGTTTGTGAGTCTCTGGAGATGTTTCATGAATGCGAGTGTAACGTCTCAGCTTTGATTGCCTCATCTGAGGTCTTTTTATTCTCGTTTGTTTGCGATGCATAAGCTGAGATGATTCGAGATTTCACAAGGGCAATAAGATTTCACAGGAAAACCTATTTACTGACGTACTTAGGATGCAGATGCACAAGATTAGTTCAGACAGTTACCACAATCTTTATCATACTTCCATATTTACAGATGCCTTCAGCCCGTCAGGTGTTTATTTGCTTAGACTTCATATTTGTCCATTCAAATAGCGCTGTAGTGGTTATCCTATGTGCTTTCGAGATGTCGGATCTGTGGTGCTTTATTAGTACACAGTTTCAAGTCCATGTCTCTCTCTCTCTCTCTCTTTTTCTCTCTCTTTCCCTGCGCTGTTTTGTCATTCTATACTATACTGTCTAATAAAGACAGTGGCACAGGAAACAAACAAATAAAACAACATGTCTTGTATAGGGTTCTTGAGTTGACTATATGTTCTCTACGCGTATGTTTCTGAAAATCTGTCTGTATGTTGATTCCTGTGCTTTTAAAAACAACACTGCGGATGTGTTTTTAAAGAACTAGAGAACAACATCAAGCTGTAAAAAAAAGTCAGTTACCTGGTAACTGGAACTTTAAGAATGCGTTCATGAAAGCAGCGCAATCATGAATCGGGTCCAAATCACAGTTTTGAACTAAAACGTGTTTATGAAAAGAGCCACACTGTAGAATCAGCAAGTTTCAATCTGTTGTGCATTCAAACAAACTAGACAACTGAACGGTTCAGAGCAAACCAAAGCCAGACTTGAGCGGCAGAGGCTGGACTTTTCAGAACAAGTGGTTGTTCTTTATTAAGAAGAAACATATGTAGTGTCTGCGCACCCATGTGTGAAATTCAATTCTTATCCTGAAATGGTGTTTTTAATAGAGCAGCGCTATCACAGAGGAATCGGCTGGGCTTTGCTCTGCAGTGTAGCTCAGAGCGCTCGGAGAGCCATTGGACGGTCCCTCTCGCTCTTTTAAAACCCTTCTAAGTCAAATCACACTAATAAGTATGCGGTTCTGTGAGAAATGCTTGAATTAAGATTCGCGAAGGCACCTGCGCAGACGGACTTCAAATGTTTGCAAATGTATCTCTGTGAATTGGGGTGCAGAACGAATAGTGTTATGAATGTACATTGATTTATCCTTTAAAATCCGTCTTGTGATTTCAGGAGTATTTAGATGCATCGCATAAAATGGCGTCAATTTAAGGATTTAAAGCTGAATTTCAATTTAAAGAAGTGTAGCTACTGTAAAGCTAATTAAAGCACCATTGCTAAAATACATACATTTAGAAATACATTAAAAAAATTTCAATAAACTAGTTAACCTTACTCATTAATCGCCCAACAACTAGTCGATGATTATGATCCTTCCCTACTAACCAGCAAAAATAAATGCTTAAAAAGTAACATGGGTAACTAGCAATTGTAATTTGCCTGTTCACTTTTCTTATAAACTTATAAAATATTTTATTATTCCACATTCTTCTAACTGACAATGTCAAACTATTCGTGTGAACACAGACTGCTTCTGCTGGCTAGAAGGAAGAAAACAGGAGGAAAAAAACGTCTGTTCTAGACTCCTGACAACTTTGCCCTTTTTCCACTGGAGCAGGAAGAGGAGAACAGCAAACGGGAGATGACAGGAATCTGAAAAGCCTGTATTTATTATTTATTCTCTGTATCTGCTGATGTGGGTCAAGGCCAGCAGAGCAAAAGAAAATACAGGGGAAAAACGCTTATATAGATTCAGAGGAAGAGACAATGAGATGGCGATGGTTTAATCGTTTTGCCCCATAAGCAGGCAAAACAAGTTCAGCTTTATCAAGTTCACCCTGAAATGAGGGGAACGGTTAAGTGACCCAGACTGTAAGGACACCATCTGTGTTTAGCGAGACCGTTCTTAATACACTGAAAATGCTGATGGTGCAGTGTGAGAGGAACAGAGACTGATCAATAGGACAGATAGAGCCGGGCAGCTAATAAACAGTAAAGCCCAGGAGAATGAGGTCATGAGAAAAACATCATTTGATTTGTCTGTAGAAAACTTTATTGAAATGAGAGTGAACTGCTATAAGTTTTAGGCTGTAAGAATGTTTCCCTTCACTAACGCTTCATGACGTAACAAAAACGTTAAAATGTTGTTTTGAAAGGTGTAGGAACATTCAAAACGTTCCGCTTTTTAGACATTGTATTAACGTTACTGCTTGGTTATAAGAACATTTTTCAAACGTTATTTAAATGCTGTAACATTTTTACATTTTCCACCAACAGCTTAAAAATAACGTTTTTGATATATACGATATTTAATGCTAACTATCGTATTAAATGTACTACTAACATTACTCCAGGGACATTTTCACTAACTTTGAGAGAACTTGTAGAGAACATTAGCCAACGTTCTAAGAATGTTCCCTGGGTAGGACAGTGGGAGCGATAGACAATTGGATAGACACTATTCCAACACTGGGTAGACAGTTGGGATAATTGGATTGCATTGCACTGTCCTGGTCGTAACCAGGCACGACACAAAGTGACAAAAGCAGTCTCTTCAATGCTAATCTGCGTTTTTGTCTCACGACAGGGTAAAAATGGCAAGACGGTCGCTTGGCATTGTGGTGAGTAGCCCCGCCCACATCCAAAACTCCTTGTGTATGTTACACATGAATCATGAATGAGGAGAGACTGATTGTGGAGGTTGCATATTACAAACACACTGAATATTATATGACAACATAGCGTAAAAATGAAGCTGTTGAAAGCGTTGAACGTCATGTTCACATTCACTGGGGACAGAAACGTTGCTTGCCACTGGAAACTTGCTGCACAAACAAACATTTCAAAATTAAACTGCATTTTAGAAGCTTTTCATGGAAGTAGGAAATGTCTTTGCAGCAAAACAGCAACAATACGAATGTTCCAGCCGAGCGGATGACATCACTGGCTTCATGTAATGAATTATGTAGCTTTTGTAACGTACTGGATGACAACGTTTCAAATGTGCTTTCATTTAACTGCCTCTTATCCATTCCAATAGCATGATTTATTTTTGGCTTTGTACTCAAGCCTAAAGCTGTGGATGTTTGTTTAATAATTACTGCTTCACACTGAAGTCCTCTTCATACTACACAAATCTATATAATGGACATCGTTTAATTCATTTATGCACACTGCCGGTGATTCATGTATGAGGCTAACCTGCCGCGACTGCTATATGAATGTAGAATAAAACATTCTGTACATCATTTTAATGAGATTTCTAAATGCACTGTGTGTTTATGTGTAGAAATGTTTTAATTAGCAAAGAATATGCAATTCCGAGTGTACCACAAGTCAATCCCAAGGCACGACAATATTGTATGTCTGCTTAGCTTAGACACAATATCCACAAACTTCAGACAGCAGAGGAAAATGTCTGCGCTGAGATGAGAGCAGAGGAGCATCACTGAAAGCTTTTGCCTTCAGACCCTGTCAAACTATTTCAGGATGACTAAGATGGAAATGAACTTCCTGATGGAGACGGGCCTCACTTCACACAGCTCTGCTCTGCTCCACAAACTGGTGTGAACTTGTTTCAGATGAGGTGAAGGATTAAAGCTAGTGATTTTCCTGCTGGAGCACTGAGATGCTTTAACCTCAGCCTGCTTGATTATGTGATTGGATGAGCTGGGGGTTAATCTCATCTGATTGGTTAAAGCCAGGGATTGGTGTCACAATGGAGTGATAAATCTGAGACTCTCAATGTGTTACCGGACTCAGCTAACAGGAAATGGTCTCAGAACATTGGCTAATATTTTGCATAGGTTCTCTCAATGTTCCCACAAAGTTATCAAAAAGATTCTTGCAGTTGATAGAATGTTTTTCTAACATTACATATATATATTTCCTAAAAACATTATTCTTAAGTAGTGAACATATTAGAAACAGAATTAAAAGAGTTTGAATAAATGTTTTGAAAATTAACATTTTAACATTTTTGTTACTTAATGAAACGTTACAGAAACATTCTTACAACCTAAAATTGTTAGCTGGGGAATGACATAAGACTGATAATGATGGGTAAAAAATGATCATTTATACTGAGTGGCTTTATACTTTATATTAGTATTGATATTTTCTAAATAAAATGTTTAATTAATGAAAACTCTAAATTAATGAATAACTCTAAAAACTCTTTAATTAATGAAAAAATGTAAACATAAAAATTAAATGTATCTTATATTTATTTATCTAGGAACAAAAACATCACAGAGATTTGGGGGTGGCCTGTTGACATGGACCTCTGAGTAACCCCTTAGAAACCACTCATATTACCCTAACAACAGGCCTCCCAAAACACAACAGCAACAACATCATCAATTCCATGGCAACCACCCACAAGACTTCAGCATTGTGGCAGTGAGACACCATATTGTATTTACTTTAGGAACCTAAAGAATCTAGACTAGTCTGCAGTTTGTAAAGCTACCGCTGAACAGCAGTTATTGAGATAATGAGCTGTAACTTATTTATTTGCTTTTGCTGCTTGGTTTGGTACCGGTGTAAAAAATGAACAGGTTACCAGTAAACAGCTTGACAACAGTTTGTGCTGAAATACCAAACTGTGCTGTATTACCAGACTGCCCAAATACATAAATGAATCGAGGAAGAGAATAAATCCAAAGAACCAGAGACACTGGGCCAATGAAATCGTTGCTGTCGGCTGTTATGCCCTGGTCGTCATGTCAACCTGTCAAACTGATGTTTTAACTCATACACTTCCTGTGTGTGTGTGTGTGTGTGTGTGTAAACATCTTCACAATTCCCCACAGTGGTGCCTGAAAACTCACAGCCTGCCTGTCAAACCACATCCAATCTCCTCATTCCAGAACGGTACAGTTGGGCTAGAAAACTCACTTAATCCATTTACGCCGGTGTAGCAGCATCTCATCCATCAGTTCCTAGCTGCCAATGGGAAGACTGCACCAATCCTGGGCCAGATTGGGGAAAACGAGAGAGAGCAAACGCACGTTCATCGTTCATCGTTCATCAAAACGCACAGTAAGACTAAAGCATTTGCGCTAAGTCCGCGTCCAACAATAACAGACACGCTTAATTACCTCATAGAACCACATCAGAGAGTCTGCATATGCACTAATTTATGCCCCGGCCTAACATAGTTGACATCTACAATTTATTAAGGGCTGTACTTATGAGGCCCCAATTCATGTAAGTCATCATAAAATATGCACCGCGTCAGACAGAGCTGCTCATGCTGGCGATGCAGGTTTGAGTCCAGTTTGTTTTACAGGTGTTCCTGTAGCTCAGTTGGTAGCCTATTGCATTAGCAATGCAAAGGTCATGGGTTTGAACAACAGGGAACACACATACTGATCAAATGTATAACCTGAACCCACTGGATGTGACTTTGGATAACAGTGTCTGCCAAATGTATAAATGTTTTGATTCTGTTTCCTGTCTCTCTTCTACTGTGCCCATCATTAAAGATAAAGGAATTCATTGACGAATGTTTTGTGACTTCAAAAAACAGACACACACATATACATATTTAGTGTATAACCCAGCCAACGGGGGAACAATCTCAGAACATTGCTCTATGTCATCTAAACGCTCCCTCAAAGTTTTTCAAAAAACATTCTTGCAGTAATGTCAGTAGAACGTTATAGATCATATCAAAAACATCATAACTAAGTTAACGTTTGTGTAAACAAGCAATACTGTTAATACAATGTCTATAGAACTGGATGTTGTAAAACATTCAAAATAACATTTTTAACATTTTTGTGCTTAATGAAAATGTGAGGGAAACGTTCTTACAACCTAAAATTGTTAGCTGGGAAGCTGTATGGAAAAATCCATTCATCCAAAGTGTATTTAAACAGTGTAGTTAAAACATTCTGCCTAACATCTCAGGCTGTGTTTTAAAAAGACGTGGAAAACCAAACACTACCTGTGATAATATAGCTGAGGAGATGCATCCATGTCTCTCTGCCAGAGGGGAATGCTAACAATTAGCCCCGGAGCTTGGCATGGATGTCTAGGGAGGGAGCCAGCAATTAGACCCAGGGAGAGGCGTCCCAGCCAGAGGAGAGATCCAGTGATGAGGCCCCGAATTTGGCACATGGAAAAGTGCTGCATTACTGCTTGATGTCACACGGCAGCTACAGCCAGAGGGGCGGATACTGGCGTGTACTTGTATGTGCTCTCGCACACATGCACGCCCAAACGGCATGAATTCCAAACAGAAAGCTGATTCAAAGAGCAGAAGACCTCAGCATGTTTGTGAGGAAGGATGAAGGTTAATAGAGAGGAGACGAATGTGGATTTCAGGCACAAACACCTTGGAGATCTCCTGCCCTGGACCTTTCAGCATGAGCGCTTGATATGATGTCATCAGTGACAAGTCCTCTCTCTCTTTCTCTCTTTTCTCTCTCTCTGTCACTTGCTCACTCACTCTCTCTCTCTCTCTCTGCCTGGCCAAGGCTCTCTGAAAGCATTTAAACATAAACAAGACTTATTCAAAATGACGTGCCTGTCATTAATGTAAATGTTTCTCATCTGTGGACCTAACTAACGCTGTCCATTGCACAAGGTCAGAATAGAGGGACAGCCCCTCCATTTGGTTGAAATATTACAACAGCAACGAACGAGACAGTGCAAGACACTCAGTCTCCATCCAGGAACCCTTTTTATTTTTTAATCGATTGTCATTACATGACATTTGTCCCCTAAAAGTTCAGAAAGTGTAGCTGCTGGAGGTGAGCGTAACTTCTGTGCTTCTTAAAACGTCCATCTGGAACCCCAGCTAACAATTTCAGGTTGTTTTTTACATTTTCATTAGGTAACCCACACAATAAAAATGTTATTTAGAAGTTCTAGTAACGTTCAAAACGTTTTTTGGACGAATCAACGAATTATGTCTTGGTTGTAAGAACATTATTCAAACATCTTTTTAATTCTGTAATGTTCATAAAACATTTTACCGACAAACTAAAGAATGATATTTTTAATATAAAACATATAACGTTAAACTATCGTTCGACTAACGTTACGGCAAGAACACTTTTGATAACTTTAACAGAACTTTTAGAGAACGTTAGCCAACGTTCTGAGAATATTCTCTGTGAGCTGGAACGCGAGGCGTTTCGAGGCCCTGCCAATTGGTCGGACCACCGAGCCAAGTGCCGCTTCGCATACTCATCAACTGGCGAGTGAAAACCTCATACGAGGTACATACTGGTGGCGTATCTGTTTTGCCTGAGGAGACATCCTAGCCGAGTATGACTCATTTGTCTCCATCAAAATGACAGCGCAAGACGATGCAAAACAGCCCAAACATATTGCTGAAACCAAGCAAATGGTCATTAAATTCTGTTTCCTTTTCCCAGAGCATTGGCGTTTGGACGCCGACTTAGCGTAAAGAGCATCGCGCTGAGTTCTGTTGGTTATAATAAGCTTACGGGCCGAGTGTGTCGCACCCGGTCGGCTCATGCGCGTAAGAGCGCGCGAGCACAAGCTACTTTATAACCGTAAGCGTTTTAATACCACTTCACCACAACGCCTTCCTTTAGACAACAGGATAAAAGCCAGAACGCTGTGTGAATGAGTAAACAGCGGAATATATCAAGACATGGACAGCCCCGCTGCGGCGAGTGTCTTTGTGCTGTTAGCAGCAGGGGAGAGGAGGGAAAGATGTTTGGCTAACATGAGCGGAGACAAATGCAGAACAAATGGATGATGGGACGAGAGACAAAGAAAGCTACAGAGAGAGTGAAACGAAACAGGGCTCTTTGTTTTCCTCACAGCACCCGCGGGGATAGCGAAGGTCTCACGGCGCGTTCCAAAAACATGTAAAGTTCCTTTCGCACATCTTGCGTTTCGAGGCGCCCTCACGATGCTTCAGCGCGATCAGTTTGACCTCCGTTATAGAAAAGCATTGCGTATAGCGTCACAGTTAAAATGATATAAACTGTATGAATTTACTATGCATAATCTACACGCAATACAGCTTTGATCTTTAGAGTTTAAAGCATTTAGGAATGTTAGGGTGAAGTCGTATAGGCTCCTCTATAGGAACTCTATAGAATGAAGCTATAGGGTATGTTGGTCATATGTTGTAACTTCATACCCTACACACACAGTTGCGGTATGTGTACTGTATATGTATACAGATTTAGCTATACATTTAAGAGCCCTACACCTTATATACATTTACAGTACAAACACGTATACAGGGCCTTAAAACTTCCAATCTAGTCTACAGTTTATTCAGGATAGTAAAGAGTTAATATTTATTTAGGATGATAACCTGTGTGTTCTGTCTATTAGAGGTCTTCATAAACATAACTCCCAAACTTTGTGTGTATTTGTATGGGAACCGATGCTTTAGTGATAGCTGGATTGAAAGAATGTAAGACCGTGATAAGACAGATTCAAACACCAATCAGAATGACAGAGAATAACGGCCAAGTGCAGCGCTGCCCTTCTGGTCACCCCACAGTCCTGCCAAAAGCAAACAGACCAGGGCGTTCCAGGCAGAAACCTTGACTCAGAGAAGAGAGAGAGACTGCAGTCAGCCATCTCGTACCACGGTCACCAGTTTAACCACCTGCCAACTCCAACACAGCTGCTGAATGGCCAAACAGGAACTAGCGTTATTAGCCTTTCCACAAAAAAGCATCGACAGCGCTCGAAGGCAATAACAACGCACGTGTTATCGTTTTGCTTTTGACAAACACTCTGTTCACCTCTGCGTGCTGCTTCTGAAGACTAAACTCAATGAAGTCTAACCACAGATGTGAGTCAAGCCGTCTTGTCTGTTGTACTTCGCAATGCGATTTGTAAAACGTTGTTGTTTTATTCAGGTCGCTTTTCACAGCTCAAAAGATTTATTGGATTTCTTAGATATCTTTTGTTTACACTTAAGCGTTGGAAACGCTTTAATCCACAGTGACTCGCAGTGCATTCATGGGAAGACATACAAACACAGGTGTATGCTGGGAATCGAACCCATGGCCGTGGTGTAGTGGCGGAGTTACGTTTAAGTATAAACACTGGCTCTGAGGTTTACTTTCAAAAGTGACAAGACAATTGTTGACCGACATTTTCTCTTTTAAAGCTCCCTACAGAAATAAGGAAAACAATCGTTGACAAATGAAAAATATAATAGAGCTACAAAAAGAGACAAGTGGAGAATATATAAAATACAGATATACGTGGAGTTTAGACAGTTTAGATCAGATCAGCTACCCCTCCAAACAATAAACATCATTCTGTGTTCCCTGTCCAATCTGTGTTGTCTTGTCCAATCTCAGCACAGATTCTTTTACACTTTAGAGCCCAGCTAACAATTATAGGTTGTAACAATATTTTCCTAATGTTTCCATTAGGTTACAAAATGTTATTGTGAATATACTACGAACGTTCCGTTTTTTAGACATTGCATTAACATTATTGCTTGGTTATGCAAACATTTTTAAAATTCTGTAACATTTTTAAAACGTTCCACTAACAATTTAAGAATAACGTTTGCATATTAACATTTTTATATACATCATTTGACATACAAGGTTAAAAAGGTTTACTAATATTACTGCAACAACGTTTATGATAACGTGACAGAACTTTTAGACAATGTTAGCCAACATTCTGAGAACGTTACCTGTTAGCTGGGGAGGAGACATATGAGATTATGGGGTAATTTTTTTCATGGTTTAGGAAAACACTCTTATTGCTCTCCATTTGTTCTCATGGCTGTCCAGGATAAACAACTGGAGATATTAAAGGGATGTCGTTTGTAATCCACATGTGAGCCTAAATCATTTCAACCAGGCACACAAAGACCTCAACGCTCAACACACAAATCACTGACTCAGCTTGTGTGGAGTAATGAAGTTAAACCACGCGCATTGTACATTCCATTGTTCTTCAACAACAGAGCTAACCTGTCCACCGTGCAAGGAAGAATAATGAGGCAAAACCTGAATCATGTGATCAGCCCAGCGTGTTCAGCATCCTCACAGCCTTTGATTATAGCGCGTGGAGAGACAGACAGCACTAATTGCTGCATTTCCAGCCCCCTGTGCTGCTACCGTGCTGAGCTGTTCAATGCCACCCTGCAGCAGTGCATTCTGGGATATCATTTTGGCTGACTCCAACCCCTCCCTAATCCCATGACCAGGGGTGATTTAAATAATACAACACAGGCTGGTCAGAAAGATCAAGAATCTGGGTGAATGAGGACAGATGCAGTACCGAACATCTACTGTTTCTTCCAGACCATCCTAAGTGCCCCGCCTACTCCAGCGCCACCATGATTGTCATGGAAATGATCCAGATGAGACCCTCACACGCCCGGTCACAGCCATTAGTCGGCCGAGGGTCCCTGGAGAAGGAACCCTGGTGATTTGAGAGCCATTAAACTTGAACCAAAGCCATTGAACTTTGGCCACCCATCGTCCCGGCCCCATCCGAGGTCATTTGTGTGTAATTAGCAGCCAAAGATGGTCGCGCATCTCCAGGCTGGTTTATATTAATAATTGCCTGGTTCATGTTTAAAGGGACAGGTCACACAAAAATGCAATTTCTGTCATCATTTACTCACCCTTGTGTTGCTCCAAGCCCAAATAACTTTATTTCTGAAAAACATCAGAAAAAATGTTTATCAAAATGTTTGTAGCTAAGCTGCTCTTCTCCATATTATGAAACTGAAAGACGACTGCAGCTGTCAAGGAAGATTTCCAGTAAATAATAATTTACGTTTCGCAAAATTATCTGTACTTCACAAAAACTGCCTTACGGCTTCAAAAGACTCACACAGTGTCTAAGTCATATAAAATTATCCTTTAATAGTGTTTTTTATTTCAATTTACTTCGATTCTATAGAAGCATACAGCTCATACAATCTTTCTCCTCAGAAATGAAGTCATACAGGATTAAAACCAAATACATTGATGATTGTTGTTTTTGCTCCGAACTATTCCTATTTTTCCATCAGTAACACAAAAGTTTCTGAATGCAGCGGATCAGAAAAACAGAACTTTTGTTTGGCTATAGATTTTGTAGCTTTTTGGCATGTTGGCCGATAACGATGCACCTGATTAGCCGAATGAGAACAGGTGGCCTTTGCGAAACCAAGCGCACTTCACAGTATGTTTCCTGGTGTAACACTGTGTTCTTTTCATTGCAGATGATTAATGTAGTGACTTGTTTAGCCGGGCCGCAGTCTCATGCTGAAAGGAACGTCAATAAACATTTCCAGTGATCGATTGGCAGCATTTTCATGCAGATTACACAGCCAAATGTTAATCCATGTGAGTTGTATATGATTGATCTCTGAGGGAGACGCGACACATTCCTCTTTCAAAGCCTTTTAAGTGTCTAAGTGAATCTTGGACAAGTGTTTGGGACTACCCTTACACCTGGTGATCTGATCACTACCCAGCTCACATGGAACGTTCATGGAAGTTCACTCTCTAATGTTCTCTCAAAGTTATCAAAAGAGGTTCCTGTAGTAACATTAGAAGAATGTTTTAACATTATATATCATATATTAAAAATGCTGTTTTTAAGTTGTTCGTGAAATGTTTTAAAAATGTTATAGCGATAACGTTTAAACAACATCTAAACATTCCTAGAACATTCAAAATAACATTTTTAGCATTTTTGTGACTTAACTGAAACATTATGGAACCATTCTTACAACCTAAAATTGTTAGTGGATTGTGCTAAATACAGGTCAACCTAAAATTGTTAGCTGGTGCGCTAAATACAGTTCAAAACATTTTGGCAGTAATCAAAAATGCATGCGACACATTCTATATCTAGTGTAAACATTAATCTTCTCATGACTGTTGAACAAGTCCACCAGTTTTCACCTGACAACATATAAACAAGGCTTTCAAACTTTTCTGGTAAGCTTACATTTACGCATTCGGCAGAAACGTTTATCCAAAGCGACTTACATTGCATTATACTATACATTGATTCTGAGTACGTGCAATCCCTGGAATCGAACCCATGACCTTGGCGTTGTTAACGTCGTGCTCTAACCACTGAGCTACAGTAAAGCTAACCAGGAAACCCCTACTGGTTAAGCTAGTTAAGAAGCCTAATGGGGACACAGGCATCAAAAACCCAACATATGTTAGTGCTCAACAATTCTGGTATTTTGAGGCGAAGTCTCAATACCTCTCTCGCTCTCTCTCTCTCTCTCCATATATCTTTAATTTCTTCACCCGTTCTTCCTTTCACACTCCCCCTCTCTCTCCCCTCCACTATTCTCCTGTTGAGAGAGCCACTGTGAAGCAGTTGTGCTCGGTCACAGGCGAGTGGTTGCATTGTCTCCCCCTCCATTACCATTCATCTCACTGCAATCCTCTCCACTCTGCCCAAAACACACAGCTTACTGCTGTCCCTCCACCGCGGCAGGGGGGCCACGCAGAGTGAGTCTCAGCCTCTTGAGCCTAGCAGAGCTTGAATAAGCATGCATAAGCCAGAGAGGCAGACTGTGGACCACCTGGAGCAACGCGCTCCTCTTCCACTCAGCGATGGACGCTGGATGCGGTGTGTGCCTTACGTGAGGGCTTCAGACGGAGCTCACCCAGCTAACAGTTTTAGGCTGTAAGAACATTTCTGGAACGCTTCCATTAAGCAACAAAAATGTTAAAATTATTAATTAATTGTGAAAGTTCTAGACACATTCAAAACAACTCGTTTTTTTTAAACGTTATTACTTTAATCGTGTAACATTTTTAATTTTTTAAATGTATAAGATTTAAAACATTTCAAAACATTGTACTAATTTTACCGCAAGAACATTTTGGATAACTTTTAAAGAACTAACAGGAAACAGGAAAGCTAAACAACTTTTAAAGAGCCAATGTTCTAGGAACGTTTCCTGTTAGCTGTGTATGCGCTGCACCTTGGCTGGGGATGTTCCTCAGAGGGCAGCCGGCCTTTCACAATGGCCAGATGGGCACTTTCATCAGTCAGGCCTGGTTGGGTATCTTCAGCATGAATTGAAATCAAATATTTGCGGTTTTGCATTTCTGGAAACAATGACAGCTTTAGTCATGCTTCCTTTCCAGTCAACACGAAAAACAGACCATGAATGCAGGGGTAACTTCCTAATACATTCGCACAATTTTACTGCACACAATGCACAAGTGCACGTTTGACGAAAAATCTAAAAATCATTAAATATTAATGTAATATTCATTCAATTATTGATTAAATATCTGGATGTTATGTTACATAATTGAAATGAATCGCAAATGTTTAAACTTGTCTGTTTTGCACTAATGCACGCACAGAATGCGATGACACTACAGATTAGATACGTGCGACATACTGTGATGTAACTCAGGCAAACAAAGACGCATTTTGGCCTCTGCAAATGAAAAAATATATATGTAATATATATGTGTATATATATATACATATATATATATGTCAATCCTGTCCTACATTTTAGAGTTTTACACTGAGTAATGTCACATTGCAGAAGAGTATTGGGCTGAAAATATTATATGTTGACTTCATCATTGCTTTTTATCTTGAAAAAGAACACCACATCCCACAATGCACTTCTGCTCATATTCTCTTACCCAAACTCAGCAAACAGAAAACGTTCTCAGACTGTTTGCTAACATTCTTTAAAATATCTCTCAAAGTTAACAAAAACGTTCTTACAGTACCATTATTAAACGTATCTTTAATGCTATATAGCATACATCAAAAAACATGACTCTTAAGGAATTAGTGGAACGTTTTAAAAACTTTACATAATTATAAAATGTTTGAATAACGTTCCTATAATCAAGCATTAACATTAATTATACGTCTAACAAACTGGACATTTCGAACGTCCTAGAGCTTTCAGAAAACATTTTTAACGTTTTTGTTACTTAATAAAACTGTTTTTGCTTATGTTAAACATGATGAAATGGGTTAGCACAACACACGGCGGGTCAGTGTGAAACAGATAAACAGTGTATTCAGATCAGCGACCGGGAGCTTCGGTACCTCATAAATCCAGCGTGTGTTTTGGTGGGTGAATGCATTGGGAGTGATGAACAGGATGATGTAGTACCACCCGCTTTGCTCACTCTGTCTGTCTGAGTCGCACGCACAGATGCAGAGCTCCTTTCATAAGCCCGGCCGGATGACATGATTCATGGCTGTGGTCACAGCTGTTTCAGGAGCAGCAGCGCAGGCCGGTCACTGCTGGGTTTGCTGCTTTATTCATGCTGTCCGTCGCATTAATGACACGCTGCAAACGGCAAAACACTAGATCAACATCCTTCTCGGTCGAGTTTCCATTATAAGAGCTCACCAATTAGTAGAGGATTAGACATTGGAACATATCCACTTAAAAAGCATGAATACCCAGCCAAAGAGGGAACGTTTTAGGAACGTTGGCTAATGTTCTCAAGTGATGGCAAAACAGATTAAAAATGTTCTTACACTAATGTTAGCAGAACGTTTTTTAACGTTATATATTATATGTATCAAAAGTGGTATTCTTAAGTAGTTAGTGGAACCTTTAAAACACATTACAGAATTTAAAAATGCTTGAATAACGTTCCTATAACCAAGCAATATTGTTAATGCAACATTCTTCGAACTTTCAAAATAACATTTTTGTTACTTAATGGAAACATTAGGGAAATGTTCTTACAACCTAAAATTGTTAGCTGGACAATCGCTTGTCTTTTTGTTTTTTTATTTGTATCTTTATTTCCTCAGATTCACACTGTATGTTATTAGAGTAATTCGATTATTAACATTCATGAGAACAGATTCCCTTTTTGATGTACTACTGTAACAGATCATCAGAATCATGGTTCTTTTAGAAGGAGCAATGTAAAAACTCTTTGTTAACCTCAGTAAATACAGTAAATGGTGTCATAATTCACCATCTTATCGGATATGTCTGCACGAACGAAACTGTGTCAACTGTGTCAAGACTCACGAAACAAGGCGAAGATCTTTTAATGAGCCAATAAGAGATCCTAACCTCATTTTAAGTTCTCCCGAGACGTGTGTGTGCACCCCAGCCCCTTCCAAAATCTCAGCAAGACAAAAGAAAAAGTTTGAGAAAGACTATCCAAAAAATTTGAATATTTTTACTCATTTAATTTACAAATAGGTTAATTGGTGGATTAAATCATATCTTGATTTATATATGGTGTTATTTTATCGCATTTCAATGTTTCATTCCAAAAATCCCCAAAATGATGATTATTTAAAGATATTATGTTATTGTGAGAGTAAGCAGTAAAGAGAGTAATGCAGTAAATCTGCATTTTTTTAACACAATCTATATGTAAACGCATAAGATGGACACATCTCGCCTTATTTTTAGAATCTTGCACCAAGAGCGTCGCATTTTCAACAGCGTCCTGTGTCAACATGAAAACAGTGCTAATTTGTGATTAGTTTTCTGATGGATTCAACTTTTCGGTACTAATCACTAAACTAATGCGATAAATTGACAGCCGTAATCACAAACATCATTCTATTTTTGAATGATGTTCGTAATTAGGAACACATTTCCCACGATAACCTTCGATAAAATTAGTCTATCAAAAACATGTCTGCAGCACCTGTCGCATTTCACTGAGTCACACGCTGTCGCAGGAGAACTTCAAAGACACGCCGATGTGCATCATTAAAGACAAACATTGATTGGCTGCTTGACTCGCATCGCCCCCGCGTTTAATAAAACAGTCAATGCCGGAGAGGTTGAAGTAACACAGAGGTCATAATCGGGGTGAGCGCTCCGCAGTGATGCTTCTCATAAAAATATTCATATTCAAAGCTTTATGTTGCTCATTAGCTCCTGCCAGCAGCCAAGGGTAACCACCGTTATAAAAACCTGCCTCTTCTATTCTTGGCGTACCTTTAACAAAGACACAATGGGAAAATGGTCGATGAGATCGCAACCATTGCAGAAACGAATGCATTTCATAAATTAAAACAACAATTAGGTTGAAGTCTGCTGGGATGCAAAGGAGCAGCTGGCACACAACATAGTTGCATAGTAATTTTAAAGCTGTAATCTGTGACCTCTCTACTGGCCTCTGTGTTTGAAATTATAATTGCAGGTTACTTTATGTACTTTATGCAAGTTGAAGTCAAATGAAGCCAAACTGACATTTCCCAGACAATCCGACTCGACAGCGTAAAAAATAAAAAATTAACAGAAACTTATCTTGGGAAATTAGGTTAATTTAAGGAGATCGTTTTAAACACTAATATGTTATGAACTTTCTCAATAATGAGTTTTTGTTTATTTTTAACCAAATAAAGTTACAGATTGTAGCTTTAGTTAATTATACCGTTATGATTTTCCAACACACCAAAATTCATCGAGGGGGCGCTCATGAGCACACTTCTAAAACCTAAAATGTCAAAAGACACTTTCAGATTCTGGCATAAAGGTGAGAAGATTTCATACGGGCCTACCAATGAGTGCCGCACACGAAACTTGCCGACAGAAACCTGTTTCATGGTCCGCACTGACTTTTAGGGGAAAAACTGCAGAATTCTGTGGAAAACATCATAACATGGTACAGTATAGCTATATGGAGGTAAGAATGCTACACACTTTTTGGTAGCTGAAAACACAGTTCGCATGGCTCCGTCGTTCGCATTTTAGAACCACCAAATGGACGTGCCAATTCACACAGCATAAAAGAGAACAAAACTTTTACATTTTGAATTCTATAAAAATAAGTGTCTCTTATGCTTGAATAGAATTCAGTGCTGTGAAAAAAACCACAGGGGCTGCATTTCACAAGCCGTTCTCTCCAGTGCTGTGACCTCTTAGTTTTGTCTGTGAGAACAAACAAAAGCCCTCAAGTCCCCTGCACACACTACCCATAAATCACAGAGAGAAACACTGAACCCAGAGCAGGCGGAGCGCCAGCCAGAGCCAAGAAACTATGGATACAAGACTGCCATCTATTGTTAGAGAGGAGAACCCTGGCTGGAACAAGGTATGAATGTTTTTTTCCTTTGCTATGACTGAATATGCGCAAGAGTTGGCACTCTTGAATTCATTCCTTAGTCTCTAGCTTTCTCAAAGCCAAAGAAGTTTAAAAGATACAGGACGGGCAAAACACAGCCAAAACTCGCAGTAAACTTAGTTACCTCAATAAAACAGAGCAGAGGGCTGGGCACCTTTGAGAACGGTACTTTCAACAACATTGTTTAAACATAATAGACTGACGGGTGCGCAGAGCATGGTGAGTTTTTATTTTTAGTCATTTGCCACACGGATATATTTTACCCCAAAATAAACAGACAAAATGATAAATTATACTTTGCATAAAGACCATTAACCTTTACATTTTCTTGTATTGTGACATTATGAGTATTAATTTCATTATGAATATTAATTTCTTCTCAAAATTCTCCAAAACATGACCCAGTCATGTTTTGTGAGATTCAACAAAACTTAATGATATTGTAAGTGACAATGTAAAAAAGCAAAAATCTGCATATTTGAAAAATTTGCATATGCGTGTGTGTGTGTGTGTGTACATAAAGAGAGAGAGACAGAGAAAAGAGAGAGAGAGAGGCAGAGAGAGAGCAGGGTACACAGCTGCTCAAATCTGCCTTTTATAAAGTAAGGAAAACGTACACATTTACGAATAAGCTAAAGGTACGCTGGCGAGTTGAAGAAAGATTATTGTTTTTATGTAAATATTTCCCGTTTGTAAGAGAGCTCTAATTCAAGTCGTTTGGAGCATGACATAATAAAACAAAACAAACCATGAATTATTTGTGACTGTGCGCCTGTGTGGGCGAAACGAAGAAATGATGTAACAAACAATGGAGCTTCTGAGAGCTTTTACTGGGAAGGGATGAATCCCTGTCAGCTGTGACAGTATGGAGGAGTGAATCTGTCATTCACCTCAGTGACAGCTTCCCCCAGACGGTGGCTTTCATCCACGATGGCACCAGAGTTCGAGCTTCTTTGGTTTAGCGGCACTAAACAAGTAAACACAACACAGAGTGAGCGCACGCCGGCGCTCTACGAGGGCCATCAGGAAGGATCTACAACGCTAGGTTGTGCGTTAGGCAAACAAACATGGAATTATGGGTAGAAACGGAACAGAATGGGAGCAGGCTTTATGAAAGCTCATTGTGAGGAGTACCCAACCAACAGGGAACGTTTTCAGAATGTTCTGTAAAAGTTACCTCGAAGTTATCAGAAACAGTTTGCAGTAATGTTAGTGAGGCGTCTTTTAACATTATAGATCACATATCAAAAATGTTATTTTTAGGTTCTTAGTGGAATGTTTTGAGAATGTTACAGAATGTTTAAATAACATTTTTATAACCCAATATGCAATGTCTAAAAAAACTGTTCTTAGAACTGTCTTAGAACTTTCAAAATAACATTTATAACGACATGTAACATTTTTTATTTAGGAAACGTTATTTAGGAAACGTTCTCACAACCTAAAATTGGCAGCGGGGGAGTTTGACATTTCGTCTGAGCGCTGGGAAGGATCTACTATGATAGGTTGTGCGTTACACAAATAAACATGGAATTATGGGTAGTGGCGGGCACGGAATGAGAGCAGGCTTTATGAAAGCTCATTGTGAGGAGTGGATCCAAAGTGGTCGTTCACAGGGGCCTGAATCGCCCCCCATTGGTCCGACAGGAAGTGGTATGATAAAAATAATGAGTCTGGAAGCTGCTAGCAGGGATAATTACGCAGCAAAGAAAAGGGAGATGACAATGCTGCTCGCCACATTAAAGCCGCGATAAGAGGACGGTCTAATCCACAGGACTATGGAGGGATTAAGGTTGTGAGCTGGTCTTGAGATGAGAAGGTTAACCGGCCGGTCCTCTCCACAGTCTTCCGTCTCTCGATGCTCTCCAGCGCTGTAATTCCATTAGAACGAGGGCAATCTCTTTATCCCGGGGTGCAGCAGAGATGAGGAACGCCGACATGCCTCGCTGACGTAGACACGGGCATCGTTTTTGCTGAGTAATCTGATGAGGAAGGTGCTCAAATACATTTGGATGGCTGATTGATTTTTCCTAGTGCTCCGGGGTTCATGTACGTCGGCAAGGTTCGTCCATACTGTACATTTTAATTGGATAGACAAGATGACAAACACTGTAGATGAGTCCTACAGTAAGTCTGGAGAAGTATTCAGACACTTTTATGCATTTGTTAGACACATTTATCCAAAGTAACTTACAGTGCATTCAAGCTATACATTTGATCAGTATGTGTGTCCACCGGGAATCGAACCCACAACCTTTTGCACTGCTAATGCTCTTCCAATTGAGCTTGAGGCTTCTACTGTAACTACTGTAAACCGCAGAGAGATAAATGATGGTATGCAATGCTTATAATTATCAACAGAAACATTATTGTAACATTACTGAAACATTTCATCGGCTTAAAAATGCTCATTATTACCTAACCTCTCTTTGGGTGCCACCATGCTGGCAGAATATCATACACCTGGAACACAGCATTAAACCCTATTTATGAAATGTATATAAGACAACAAAATATTAAAATCTGTAGCTTTTTAAGAAAGACAGGAACACGTTTTCCCTTGAATATATCTTAAATTATGAAACAGAATATAGACTGTTCAAAATTACG